>BLKR01009312.1:0-133958 GCA_011170035.1 Teleogryllus occipitalis
AAGAAAGTAATAACAGTTGCAGACGTAAATATCAGCTTAATTAAGAGTACATATTTAATTTAAAACCTAGACCTAAACGGCGGAGAATATCGATGAAATAAAATGAGCACGACAACGATAAAAAAAAACTTAGAAATTGGCTGCACAATGCAATGTATACGTGTATACCTTTACAACGCGCAGAAGCGCTCGCCCTAGCGATCCCTCACCTCAAATTAGGTACGCACCGCGTCGCCTAAGAAACCCCTGGAATCCACCCCGCCCCCTTGGCAGCCCCGAGCCGAAGGAAGCCCCTGTGAGTCCAGTCGTAAAACTGTCCACACGCGCCTGCAGCCGCCGCCACCCACTTCTCAAGACAATGTCATCCTCGCAAACCAAAACTTCACCAAAAGGGAGGCACCAGAATAGTAGTTGACAGAAGCCAGTACCCCTTGAGTTCTATATCTCAATGCAATTTGTCACGGGCAAGTGAGCAAACCCGACTAAACCTTGCTCTACTGCGCAGAAATAAACAAAAGCACGATCAAAACTCAATGATTGTATCGGCATAAGGGAAGAGTGGGTACAGCTTTCCAATAATCCCACGAGTTGCATAAATGTTCTCGAAATTTGATTAAATAGGGAATGTGAACCCGAGCTGCGATCACGTGGTGGGCATGTAACCGCAGAAGAAGAGGGGATTGAGGAGAATGGTAGCGCGTGAATCGATTTGATTTGATTTTTTCGTGTTTCCAGGCACGTCAACTGCTTTGGTCATTAGTCCTGTTAGTGTAGTGCATCTTTTTCTCTCTCGGGAGATCCGCGGTGATCTTTCCCCGTTGGATGGCGAGATCCGGCGCCGACCTACCGTCGGCTAGTGAGGTTTCCACCTAACCACGACTCTCCCACCAGCGGGGCACCGCCCCAGCCGGGACAAGCTCTAAGCCCCCGACCGGTCTCCCGGAATATGTGGTAGTGTAGTGCATGTTAGTGTAAGTGTATGTGTGTAAGGGGTGAGGATAGGACATGGAAGAGGAAGGACAGATCGCGCGCGGTCCGTGGCCCGTTTAGTAGGGTACTGCTCCGGCATTCGCCTGGTGTTGATCGGAGAAACCACGGAAAACTACCGATCAGAGCAGCCGGCCTCCAGACAGCGACTGAATTCGACCTAGCTGAAAAGCTAGTGTCGAAAATCCTGCCATCAGGACTCGAACCTAGGACCTCCGGTCAGAGGCGCTGCAGTGACATCAGTTGATGCACTGAGTTACCGCTCCCGGTGCGTGAATCGAGCAGAGAAGAAGATTGAGTCATCAAGGAAAAACAGATTGAGACTTCAAATATTAGAAAGATTCTGGAAGACATAGAGAGTGAAATCCACTATGTATTGACCAAGTTTGTTTTTCCTCCAGTTTTGTGAATTCGGCATGTTTAATCGTACATGGTTTCGGCAGTAATGCGCACGAATCCACTATAATTACCAGCAAGCACGTCCCGCATTTTGTCACAGATATGCTCCGGTGTCGTGTGACGGCTAGCATCACGTTTTCAAACTTTGCCATCGACATCTTATTCGCCATTCGTGTCTGGCCTCTGCTGAAAACCATCCCGAGAGGCTGCCTGCAACGCGACATAGATGTGGACCGCAGTATGCTCCATAAGCCGCGTTCCATACAATTGCCGAAGGGTCATGACAACGGCGAGGTAATGTGTACATTTAGTCTTACAAAACACATTTGTTTCACAAGATACTCTTTTCTTTTTTAATAAATACATCGTCAATTGGTGATGCGATTATCATCAACTCATCAATAATTGATCATCTATACGACCAGTAATTGATAATCTAAAATTAGCATCCTATCCAGACCCAGGACCACCCAATGTCCCACAGAACTCCAGTGTCGTCATTACTGCGGGGGATGAGAGCATTATACACACTCCCCTACGTCTCTGCTCCATTTTATACAAATATTATGTATGACGCCGGGTCATTAAATAAAATTGGCGGCCCTATGTGGTTCAGCGTACGGCCCATTACATTAGACCATGTAAAACAGAAACTAAGTGCTTAAAAGCATATACGTTCTTGCACTATTTGTAACTTTTGCAATTTTCGACAGGTTCGAGTTCAATGGAAATACGTGTAGAATCTGAGACATTTTTATAAATGTACTTTGCTCTATTCGAGAAAATATAAAAAAAATACTTATAAATATAAAGTATTAAAATATATTATTTATTTTAAAAAAACCTTATTTAAAGACCGGTCATTGAACAGATTTCATTCAAATAACTAGTTGTGCAACAGAATGGAACATATTTTCTCGTATTAGTTTTCTATTTTCTTTGGTCTAGGCTCGATATTCGAACTTCTCACATACTCTTACCAGCAGCCATCTATTAAAGAAGAGTAAAACCTCGTCATAAATGGTAATTTTCATTAAAGAACGTGCAGCCGTTTTTAGGAAAATTGCATTTAAGCGTTATTGTAAATGCGAAATATGAAATATGAATACTTTTCACAGGCATCTATTGTGATTTCGAAAAACTTAATTGGAAATCATTCGAAGGACTTTAACTCACAACTGCACTAGTGTTTACAAATCGCTGGAAATGTGCATATTAACGGCGTGAGATATACTAAAAAAAAAAAGACATTTGGGAGCCTCAAGTTTGACCAGATCAACCGGGGAATAACTTTAGAGAAAATCGTCTGAACGCTTTATTATACTTATTATATAAACACTTATTATATAAATGTAAGAGGAACATTTTATTGAATGCAAAAAGATTCTGTTGGAATAGAACGACAAATATTTTGTGATTTTCAATAGTTGAAGGAAAATGAGTTCTACAAACAATCCTGCCACCGCCATCACACATGGTCTAGCCATCACCATAACTGCCGCTGTCAACTCTAGTGCCGCCATTACCATTGCCACCAACCCCACCAGTTTTCGGTGATTACGTCAAGAGAGAAGTCTTTATTCTAATTGTGAGTTGTCAGAAACTGTTGCTGGGTAGTTTTGAGATACATGCACTTCAGCAATACATATCGAGTCGTGAAATGCAAAGAGGGCGCAAGGCTCCTGAAAAGCGCCACGCTGTGTTGAAAAAAGCTACTACCTCTTCTCTTAGCGGCAGAAATAAGGTGTCTGAAATAACATTCTAGTCGATTAGTTTAAGTTATAGGTCGGAAACCTATGGAAGTACGGAAGCTAGTATACGATAAAATGGTTAGCTTCAGAAGATCTACTTAGAATATGAGGGACATTAGAAATTATCCATTCGTTATTCACATACCTTTATTAACATATAGAAAGATAATTTTGGTGAAATGTAAAGAAAAACTGACTTGTTTTTGAACCGCCTTTTTTCACAATAGGTCGTTAGATGACACATTTAAAATACACAAGTATCTTGTGGACACATTATGTAGGACATAACAACGTGTTACAGCAGGGTCGCTCATCGAACTGCTCCGAGGAGAAGCCGCTGCTTGCTCCCTGCTGATTGTAGCCGCTCCATCGGCAGACGGAGCAGATTACGTCATCTTTTATCGATCGGCGGCTTTGAGCAGTGGGTCACGTCTTGCTTTTGCGGATTATTTTCCATTGCTCGGACTGAAAATGTCTCACTACTCTAGGAAAGGATATTATAACAGAAAAAAGGTGAAATATTTTTGTAACATTTATTGGAACATTTACTTATAAACTCATTTTTGTAATTTGAAAACAAAAAAGACAATTTTCGATACAGCGCGGAAAGAAAAGTTTCTTTTTGCAGATTGCGCCAGATATGCCAAATGTTTAGTTGCAAAAGAGTGCCCAGTTACATTAAGAAATTTAATTGCTGCTGATTATGAAAAGTATTTTAAAAGTTACCAGAAAAAGTTACTAAATAAACTAATAACAGAAATACTAACAGTTAAGTAAATTAAAATTAAAAATGAAGCTAATTGCAAAATCAATTATTTTTCTTAATGAATTTCACATTGTGATCTGTAATAGCACTTTTCATTCGAGATTTACCAATTTTCCAAGACAAATACCACTTTGTACGTTGTCCAACCATGCCTAATATTCAAGCAGCATACCGGTACAGTTTCCGAAAACGTTTTTGAGAGAATTTCTCATAAAATTCTAATAAAATTATTTTTATTTATTTATTTTACTAAAAAAGATTAAAATATTTCTAGGGTTTGAAATTTTCCCCATAATTCACTGTCACATTGCAAATCAGTCATTTCTAATTGAAAATCAGAAGCAACAAAGCCTACATCAAGAGAAAAAGGTGTAGCAAATATACTAAATTCTGATTGTAAATGAAACAAATCCTTGAATCGGGTTTCAAATTCCGAACGCAATCTATTGAATACATTTATACTCTCTCCAAATTTTAATGTTTCGTGAATGTTTACCACCGAAGCTAATTTTCAGAAGAATGAGAGGTTCTTCTTTCCCAAAGGACAGTTTTAAAATAAATAAAATTCACATCTTTTATATCGTGGTATTTTACAGTTAAAACAACAAAGGAACATCAAAATATATTCAAAACTTACTGCTTGAGAAGCATTATTTATCATTGCACTGCAAGTTTCTTACATTCTTCTTCAGAGTACTTGTCATATTCAGCAGCATGATTAACCGTATAATGTCGTTGCAAATTAAACACTGTGATTAAGCATTTTTTGCAAACTAAACATTTGACATAGCTTCCGTAATCAGCGAAAAGATACTTTTATATATATATATATATATATATATATATATATATATATGACATTGTGACGTCGTGGGAATACACAATAATCACAGACACGAGCTTCAATGATAAATATGTACAGGTTTATTCACAATATGTACAGTACTACTTTAAGTTACAGCTCTGGTAGATCTTTACTTTCCTGATCGCAGGAGCGATCCTTAAAAATGAATAACTGACTCGTGGCCCGCGCCACTCCTCAGCGAGCCTCCCGCACACAGCAGACAGCTCCGGCGACCTCTTGTCACCCGTGGATATAGTCCACAACGGCGTCCCAACACATGGTTTGCCGCACGAGCCTAGCTCGGCTCCGCACCGCCCTGGGCGCAAGTTTTTGTGCGTTCGCACGAGGGTTCCCTCTCAGCTCAACAAACCCCCACCCCCGCGCTCTGCGTTTGTTCTTATATAGCCCCCACCCACGTGACCTGAAACGTCACTGGGTTTTGCACACGGCCCACACTGACCGCTTTGCCAGGCATTTTTGGACATCCATTTCCCTGGATTCCAAGAATTTGACACGCGGCACGCGGCAAAAATGCGCTGTCCCGTACTTTGGGCATCCCTTTCCCTAGCTCTTAGGATTTCCCAGAATACCTCGGCGTGTCACATCCTGCCTGGCCCCTGGCGTCTAATCCTCTACCGCCGCCCTTTGTGGCGGTTGCTAACTGTAGTCCTATATACGTTACAATATATATATATATATATATATATATATATATATATATAATATATATATATATATATATATATATATATATATATATATATATATATATATATATTGACGACCACTGACAATTGATGGAAAACTCCTCACCGCAGACCGGCTGATGAGCCGAGGTGAGGGCGGTTGCAAAACACAGATTAATACTACCAACATGATGTTGTATCAGAGGAATATAGACGTAACAAATCATTCTGCCACTACATTTGAGAGTAAATTCAATATAGTGTGATACCATGAGTGATTTAGCGTACGACATATTTCGTAATTACACTCGCTAATTATGCTCTTTGCGCTACGATTTTAGAGTGAAGTTCGAGAATGCGCAGAGGCTTAAAAATGTTTAGAGCGAATTCGCTGAAATATTAGAGCGTACACGCTTAACGGTGTGCAAACATTCTATAATCTTCGTCTCCGTGAAAAGGAGCAGCTATCCAGAGAGAGCTACCATTTGTTCCCAATATCAGGAAGTTGACACTTGATAAACATTTTTTTCTAGGTGTTTTTCAAACAAAGCGTTATTCCCTATCAATAGCGTCTGTTTAAAACCATTCCCTAACGAGACACGTACGGGTTACCTGCCCTAGAGACTTTAGAACGCCACACAACATAGCTTGAAGTTATTCGTTCTCAGAGCGGGATTCAAACCTATGACCCCTCAGAAGCGTTGCATCTTTCAAACATCCCGGCCCATTACTTTGAAACAACATACTATGGAGTCTGTGGCATATATTTTAGAAAGATACATAATTTTAAAGAATTGTTGTAAATCTTCTGAACTAAGAAAAAAATAGGAAGAAATTTAATTTTGAATCTTTAACAGAATACAGTTGAATTATTACACCAAATGAATAATGAAACATACATTCATCTACATAAATACGTGTTGATTTAGTTTACTGGAAGTAAAACTACGTTATCGGATTATCGGATCGTAACTGTCGAAATCATTTATTAAGTAAGAAAAGGAATGAATTCTCTCTACGGTATAAAATATCCCTGCCATGCCTTTTCTCTTCGATCCGTCCCGTCCCGCCACACCTCCATGTCTTTTCCATCCCTCCCCCTCTTTACCGCCACCGCCTTAACCTTTCCCGCTCCCCTTTAAGTGTCCTGGCCCCGTTCCCACCCTCTCCCTTGCCAACCCCACACATGGAACTCCCCGAATTCGGCATGCCTCGCCCGTCCCCGTCCCACCAGGTCATGAGCAGCTCCTTCGCAGTTGAAACGCAAATCCTTACTACACAAGTGCAGTGCGGGTTGCATTTAGCTAAAATTTTGTTAAAACTAAATACCCCTATTTTCATTCTTCATTGATCCAAACATAATTAGTAAAATGTGTATAATACATTAAAAAAATTACATGCAAATATAACTTCTTTCGATAATCCAAAATTTGGTTTAGTTCCAGAACTTCAACCGACGGCTTCGGAGCAAAGATTTTGAATACAATTATTCGTATCCCCTATTTGTCTCCTTTCTTCCTGCTCGGAGTCACGAACACATATTATTTACGATGACATAAATCTAGAGACCAATGAGACACAAAGTACCGCTCATTTGATTGTCAATTTAATTGAGAAAGACATAAAACCCCGAAGTCATTTTACTTTTTTGTATACGTACATATATACGAAGTAAGATATGTAGTATTGAGAAAGTTATGTAATACAGCGGCCAATACTGCGATTTATCAACACAAAGACTCGTATTGTAAGGCCCTAATACAGAAAAGGAGATGAATCCTTGAAAACGTCTCTAAATGTATACTTTAAACTTTTTACTGTGATAGTGCAAAAAGTGCAGCATAAGATGATCTTAACACCATTTACCCTTATTCTTTACCTTTTACAAAAATTACGAAAATTTAATTTTCTTTACTTGCCTCTCACGACGTTAATAGTTTCATTAGTGGCAATTTGTTTACATTATTGCATTTATGCTTTAAATAATGTCATACATTTTTTTGTGAAAACGAGCTCAATATTCTGCATAGTCAGAAATGCTCAACATGATATCATCTTATTGAGTACATTTAGCACTATCCGTACCAAAAATTTAAAGAAAAAATTTGGAGCCGTTTTTGTGAAAATCTTATTTTTGTTATTTTTCACAATTGCACGCAAATTGCACGCAATATTGCGCGAAAACTACTAAAAGTTTCAAAAAATGTACATGATATTACTGAAAGAACAAATTATGGACAACAAATTTAATTTGAAGATAAAATATCTATCTTTAATTTTGTAATCGTAGGAAGACGCCGAAAAATTTCGAACTTTTGCAATTTTCGAAAATGCAGAGTTAACCGTGAAAATCAGGCCTATTCCAATTGTATAAGTGTATTTTACTCTATTACTTTACAAGAATTTTTTTAACTTTGGAGCCGTTTGTGAGAAAATTTTGAAAATGTTCCAGGGAACTCATGTACCTCCAAATTTCAAAGAATGTTTTTAAAAATCTCAAAGCGTCAACTCAAGCCAGACCAGTTTTGGTGATGATAGACGGCAGCTGACAAGAGGACGGTGATGACTGAAGACCTAACCCCAGCCAAACAAATTAGGAAACTAACGAAAAAGTCTGTGCCACTCTGTAGCACCAGTAGTTTAAAATTTTCTCAAAAATGTCTCCAAACATTCGGGCTTTCTTATTGTTTGATTCAAATAAAGCACAGCATATTTATAAAAGTTTTGATCTTATTTTTATTAAAATCTTTGACATTTTAAAAATCACAAAATCGGAAAATTCTTTTGGACACCATTTTACGACTATATTAATAAACAAAGTTTATCCCAAAAACTCTATATTAGAGATATTTCATGAAATTTGTACTCCAAAAATACATCTTTAAACAGGTAGTGTACTACACTTTTGAAATTTTTGGTAGAGCGAGGGAAATTTATGGTGAAATGCTGATCATTTAAATCCAGTGGTGTTACAGAATGATTCAGACTTTTTCGTACTAGTTAGTTTCCTGATATCGTTAATCTATGCAAGATTTTCTGTTTTGCCTCACCATCTTCCCGGCTTCTACCTATTGACGCCTAAATTTTTTTTTTTACATTTTCTCACTATTTCTGTCCCTTAAGAGTATGATTTAAATGTTTCTTTAAAAATATCATAAGAGTAAAACCTGAACCTACAATCAAATTTACATTGAAAATTTGAAGACTTATTGAGAAAATGTCGTTTGAGTGTTTCTGAAAATGAGCAATTTTAATTTCATTTTCACGAAACACTGCGTTTTTGAGAAAATTCACAAGATATTATTTAAATCCCTTGTATTTGCGTTTACAACAGTGTATAATGAAAGTCTGTAATATAAATATTAATGACATGAGAGATAATTTAAGAATATGGTTGTGTGAGTTCTGGAAAACCAAAATAATACATGAAAATGGCGTTTATGTCATGCTGTTCAGTGCATTTAGCATTATCATATCAATTTTTTGAATTGAAGACATTTATGGAAATTGTTTTGAAAATTTTGTTTTGATTTTACTAAAAATTTCGCGAACATTAACATTTAAAAAATTATGAAAGCAATTAATTGTGTTCAATTAACTGTGCAAAACAAAAAATTTAATTCTCGCAAATTAAGAGTTATCAAGGCAATCGGGCTTGTGTCATCTTTATAAATGTATTTCTCTCTATTTTTACAAGAAATTGTAAGAATAGAGGCTTACAATTAACGTAAAAATCCTAAAAATTAAAAGTAATCGCTTCAAAATCACAGGGGTTTTGAGGCCAGCAAGATCGCTCAGGGAACATTCATTGTGGAAAAATGTTTCAAATATTTTAGACTCTAGTGTAGTTTGCAGGCGGACAGACGGACACGTAGGCGGGCAAACAGGACGGACATTTTGAAGAAAAAGAAAACACTTTTTCGGTGTCAGGGCATACTACAATCGGCATCGATTCCAGTTCGTTATCGAAAGGATTCGATTTAAAACCGAAGGGATATCAATGAGGATATTATTTCCGTTAAAAATCGGTAAATCGATTTTCCGCAACATTAAATAACTTTCTCTACACTGTGTATATTTGTACTTGGTATATACATACGTAGTATATAAGAAAATTAATATACGTAAACGATATTTTCCTCAAAAACATCTTTTTTTGCTAGAATAAAACAAAGTTCGGTTAATAATATGACATGAGTTCAATGTGCATTAAGACATATGGAATTTCGACAATTGGAAAAACTTATTTTTTAACCTCTGCTACACTTAATGTGACTACATGTGACTACATGTGACTGACTAATGTGCTACATTTCTTGATATTAGAACTTTAAATCATTTTAATGATTATTTCAAGCCTCATACAAAGAACAGACGTAGTCAAACTCTACTTTGTAAACAGATCAATAGTGGATCAATTTGCTTGCAGCAGTTTTTGAGCCCTCTCCTTGCTCAGTGCGAGGTTTCAGGGAAAAATATAGAAAATCAGTCAATAGGATGAAAAAGGTTGGTGTAGTGAAGTGAAGTGAAAAGTGCGATTATGGGTAGTCTACAGTTTATAAGTATTGAACAGTTAATATTTAGGTAAAGTGATATGCAGTGCAGTGAATTGAAGCGAAATGATTTCATTTCTTTCTATTTTTTTCGGTAGTCGAAAAGCTCTTGCTACAGGCTATTCAGAAAACCGTTTTTTTCTGGTTTTCTTTCATTTATTTCTGGTAACGAGTGTTTTACGAATTAGGAATGTAACAATTATTCTAAGTATTGTATATTATTATAATGTAATGTTAGGTAAAAATGTTTATCCATGTTTGTCTGAGAATGAGGGAATATGTTCAGGCTGGTGTGTATGTGAGTGTTCCTAGGCCTGTGCATGTATGTACGCGTGTATGTTTGTATGTATTATATTTGTGTAATAAGTAAGTTTTATATCTATATGTTAGTACATATGCATTTTCATTTGTAGTATATGAATGTAAATGCCATCTGCCTGTGTAGGTAATAACAAAAATAGTTTTGTTTTTTATACATTTTTTATTTGTAATTGTAACTGTACTTTCATGCTTCTGCATTCTACCACCGGGCAACATCTGCCCAATTGTAATATAAAGCTTCTATTATTGTTGGTATATAGGCGACCAAAATTAACTCAAATTTGGCGCCGCACTTGGAATTCTATCATTTATAACAATTCGTTGGCGCTAATTAACAGCAAAGGGCATACATTTTAAACGTCCGACGTTGGGCTATTTTTTCTGTCAAAACCGCTGGCTGGATTCCAGAGAGAAAGACAAAGACGTCTTACGTATGAAACTCTTTAGCAGGACAAACTGCTTTGAAAAGTTTGAACTGCTTTCATAGACGCTCGCGAGATTGCGCCAACTACTGGGAACTCACATTGTTGGCTCTTCTGGGAATCAGATGAATTTCTTAATATGGCACCACCAGAGTCAATTGGAGAATTTTTCAGCCGAGCACTTTCAGAAAAGATCGCCTCCTCAGTAAAAAGGCGTTGTAGTAATTCATATCTCGGTTGCATTTAAAAAGTTAGATTTTTTGCTATTGGTAGTGGGGGTTACCTTACAGCTGTGTAGACTCCATGCACAGAGGTTTTCTGGCGTGGACAATAGCCTGAAATTGTATTATGGCCGAATTACGGCAAAAAACGATCTTCTGTTCGCTTAAGACAAGGTAACATTGACAACTTCTTCAATATGCGATAATTCGTACGCTGAGGTAAAATAATAGTTCTTAAATAATTTCCTTTCCATAGTGCCAAGCAAGTAAATTGTGGCAGAACGCTTGTAGACAACCCAATTCACCTTCGGTGGCTCTCCCAAATCCCTGATGACGTTATTTTGCAGCCTCGACAATTATAAAAAAAAAATACCTTCTTGACCAGGAAACTGTCCGGGAAAAGCAGGAGGGTAGCCTTGAGGAAATGCGCCGGGGTAGGCGTTTGGGTCCATGCCCGGGTATGCGTTGGGGTCCACGCCCGGGTACGCGTTCGGGGGCGGGGCGTAGGGGTAGGTGGCATCCGCCCCGGGCGGGGCGTTCCACGCCGGCGGCGGCGGGGGCGCGCCCCATGCTGCTTTATTTTGGAGAAAGCAAACAATAGTAATATGTAAAGCACAGAATAGTAGAATAGAAAGTACAAATTGGTCAGAATAGTTTGAACATTTTATCCTCTTATATACAGGTGTCCGGGAAAAAATGCGCATTGCAGAAGCATAGAAACACTACAAGAGCATATAAATTGTTCATATTTACAAAAGAAGTTAATATATTTGTTCATAAAGAAAAATTAACCCAGAAATAAAAAAGAATTTAGACAATTCGACTTTTTTTACTTTTCGATTAATGTTTCTTTCTGAACAAATATATTCATTTGTTTTGTAAATAATAAACATTTTACATACTTCTGTAGTGTTTCTATGCTTCTACAATACAAATTTGTGCCTAGGAATAATTTTCTTAAACCAACTTTGGAGTGCTGTGGCTCAGCCATTCAGAATAACCAAGTAGTTTATGAGACAAAATATACTAAAAATTGTCTTAAGAGCTTATTTTCGAATTTTAGACGTTTCCTCGACGGATACCGTATATTAGATAGTAGTTTCTGAGTGTTTTTATTTGCCTTTTGTGTAACGTATGTTGAATGATCTTTTTTTTTTTTTTTTTTTTTTTTTTTTACTTTCACAAATATTATTTCTTGTCAAGAAATTATATGTGAAAATTGTTCCTAGATGATCATCTTGCTTACCAACGCAAGTTCTCTGTTTCCACTTCAAAGTAATTTCGGAATCCAAAACAAATTGCCTTGTAATATATTGTTATTAACTTCGTTTCTTAAGTAAGGAAATGAGAAAGAAGGTAATAATGAATTCGTCACCTGCTGGATCTCCCATTCTTCGAATATTAGTCACTGCAGCAGATGAAAACTTGCGGAATGTAGGAAGCAGGTGTTCCCGTCTGCTTACTGTAGTTTAATCTTATAATACAGATGAATCCCTGTGAAAACAAACACAGAATATTACCTTTCCGTTGCCATTAATTCATAGAAATAAAGAATTATAATACATCAACGTACACCAACACCAATACATCAATATACACCAACGTTGTTTTGTAATGTTCACCTTCATAATAATTATTCGCGTGTATTTATTTATGTATTTATGAAGAGAATTCTAATACCAGACTTTTCTCTCACGAGTACGATATTATTGAAGATAAATATTTTTCCTTCAGATGAATCTTTTGTCCACAAATTATTCTGTAATTAATGTTACATCTTTTTTAAGTATTAGCAATTTTTACGTTTAGAGTGAAATATGAGCAATATGTAAAACAAAATTTTCTCAAAAACGGCTCCAAATTTCTCCATTAAAATGTGTAAGAATAGTGCTACAGACATTAAATAACATGACATTAAAGGCATTCTTTTCATTTTTCAAACATTACACAAAAGTATTTTTTTAATATCTCCCACATCGTTTTTATATACATAAAGGGCTATTTCCATACGTTATTTCATTTCGAGTTGAAGTACTAAATGATTTTGAATGAAGTTTTCGAAAAATCAAAAGTTTTCTGTGAAAATGTGCTAAAATTGTATTTAAGAAATTTTCAAATGACATTTCTCTTAAACGGCTCCATATTTATCGATCAAAATTGTCTTCTAGAATCATTGTTTATTCTTCTATAATATTCTAAGAATTATTTTTCTACTCCACTATTAGGAAACCAAACAATTGAGTAAATGGAAAAAAAATGTGTTTTTTTATAAAACCACATCTTCCTCAATATAAATATTACGTGAGAATAAACTTAACCTTCGTGTCAACTGATAAGTGCTGAAAATAGTATGTTCTATACCATTTTTGTGAAGTTAGTAAATTATGAGAAAATATTTGATTACTGAATGTGATATTCATAGATTTTGATACTACAGTAACTTTGTTTTACACAGTTGCTATTCAAATGGACGAGTGAAATTAAAATACTTACATTTAAAGCTTGAAAGAATATTAAATGTCGCATATGCATAAAACGATCAGTTTTAGTTATATCATTAGTTTTATCAATTAATTATTACTTTACATAATCGTAACATGTTTTCAAGTTGTACTGTCGTGTGATTCGACCTCGTGTGCCAGGGATTGTGGCAGGCGAGCCCAAGTCTGTGGACGCTAAGGCTGCTGTTCGAATCCCGGTACAGTGTGAATGCTTTCAGTGTTCGTGCGTGGGGTTTATTTCAATTACCTCGCGTGTTCCATACATACCCTAATCCATCGATAAGGAGACACCTTTTACATATACACCCTAATCCACCCACAGGCAAAACTGTGCGTGCGATCTGGGTATCCAATTGAGGAACTGGAGCTCTAGGCCCAGGGCAATGATAGAAGCACAGAGATGTCCACAAGCAACTGCGCGAGCGATCTGTACGTCCAATTAGGGAACTGACGCTCTACGCCCAGGGCAATGGTACAAGCACAGAGATGTGCACAGATAACTACGATAGCAATCTGTGTCCAATTGAGGAACTGGAGCTCTAGGCCCAGGGCAATGATAGAAGCACAGAGATGTCCACAAGCAACTGCGCGAGCGATCTGTACGTCCAATTAGGGAACTGACGCTCTACGCCCAGGGCAATGGTACAAGCACAGAGATGTGCACAGATAACTACGATAGCAATCTGTGTCCAATTGAGGAACTGGAGCTCTAGGCCCAGGGCAATGATAGAAGCACAGAGATGTGCACAAGCAACTGCGCGAGCGATCTGTACGTCCAATTAGGGAACTGACGCTCTACGCCCAGGGCAATGGTTCAAGCACAGAGATGTGCACAGATAACTACGATAGCAATCTGTGTCCAATTGAGGAACTGGAGCTCTAGGCCCAGGGCAATGATAGAAGCACAGAGATGTCACAAGCAACTGCGCGAGCGATCTGTACGTCCAATTAGGCGACGCACGCCCAGGGCAATGGTTCAAGCACAGAGATGTGCACAGATAACTACGATAGCAATCTGTGTCCAATTGAGGAACTGGAGCTCTAGGCCCAGGGCAATGATAGAAGCACAGAGATGTGCACAAGCAACTGCGCGAGCGATCTGTACGTCCAATTAGGGAACTGACGCTCTACGCCCAGGGCAATGGTTCAAGCACAGAGATGTGCACAGATAACTACGATAGCAATCTGTGTCCAATTGAGGAACTGGAGCTCTAGGCCCAGGGCAATGGTAAAGCAAGAGATGTACAAGCAACTGCGAGCGATCTGTACGTCCAATTAGGGAACTGACGCTCTACGCCCAGGGCAATGGTTCAAGCACAGAGATGTGCACAGATAACTACGATAGCAATCTGTGTCCAATTGAGGAACTGGAGCTCTAGGCCCAGGGCAATGATAGAAGCACAGAGATGTGCACAAGCAACTGCGCGAGCGATCTGTACGTCCAATTAGGGAACTGACGCTCTACGCCCAGGGCAATGGTTCAAGCACAGAGATGTGCACAGATAACTACGATAGCAATCTGTGTCCAATTGAGGAACTGGAGCTCTAGGCCCAGGGCAATGATAGAAGCACAGAGATGTCCACAAGCAACTGCGCGAGCGATCTGTACGTCCAATTAGGGAACTGACGCTCTACGCCCAGGGCAATGGTTCAAGCACAGAGATGTGCACAGATAACTACGATAGCAATCTGTGTCCAATTGAGGAACTGGAGCTCTAGGCCCAGGGCAATGATAGAAGCACAGAGATGTGCACAAGCAACTGAGCGAGCGATCTGTACGTCCAATTAGGGAACTGACGCTCTACGCCCAGGGCAATGGTACAAGCACAGAGATGTGCACAGATATCTACGATAGCAATCTGTGTCCAATTGAGGAACTGGAGCTCTAGGCCCGGGGCAATGGTACAAGCATAGAGATGTGACTTATCGTACGTATAGGTTGAAGCCGTAGATAGGCCCATTTGATGTTCGGGAAGCACGAAGGCGATCTCAACTGGGAATGACCCAGAGGAGCGGTAGGTACCACGTCTTTTAGGCGCCAATATGAGACAAATGGGAAGAGCGTGGATCAGAACTGTAAAGGTAACCCAGACTCATGAGAATATTTATTTATTTATTTTACGTCAAAAAACAGTTAAAACTGCGTATGACGTGATATGAGGAGAAGTGAATTCTGTGCACATTTTCAAAATGTTGTGATTATTGCACTAAGTCATATACTACTTGAATTTTGAATTAAAAAAACGCTCCCATGTAATAAAATCTATTTTCAAGGATAAATAAGCAATAAATGTTGGGCTCTTATCCATGATGTCCTTCGTCAAGGAATAATACTTCTTGCCGAGACAACATGGAAACGATAATTTGAATAACTGTATTTACCACTGAATTCTAGAAAACGTGCACAGATAATGAAGTTACATTTATGTCCAGAAGCAAAACAAGGGACCATCTCATCATTTGCTCAATGGATCAGGGAAACAACGAAAAACCTGATCGAGAATAGGAAGCTAACTAGAACGACAAAGTCTGTACAATTTTGTAACATTACTATTTCTACTCTCCTTCAACGCCCCGGATACGTTTTTTCAAATATTCATTTATGAAAATGTGCCATTGTCAAGAAACACAGTGGTGGGCGTGCCAAAGCATTGCCTGGTGTTGACGTATGGCTCTGACCGAAATGGCACGACGCTGCCGAGTGAGGCTGCAGGGGTGGCGGCGCGGCGGGTGGCGCGGAGGCCGTGCGGTGGCGCTGCCTGGTGCGGACGGCGCGAAGCCGTGCGCCAGCGGGGCCCGCTGGGGGGTTGGGTTCGTCGCCCGGCGACGGCCATCACGTTGTCGTAAAACCGTCGACATAAGCACCAAACGAGAAGGAAGACCGACAAAAAAGGAGAGGAGAGAGAAAGAGAGAGAAAGAAAGAGAGTGAGAAAGAGAAACAGACAGAGAGAGGAAGAGAGAGAGAGGGAGAGAGAGAGCGAGAGAGAGAGAGAGAGAGAGAGAGAGAGAGAGAGAGAGAGAGAGAGAGAAATCCATCTGCGTATCCTCGAAGATTATTATTCCGAGACATCTGTATAAAATAAATATTTTCAAATATTCAGCGATATTTTAACGCTATCCTTCCTCAGTGAAGTATTTTTCTCTTTATTTATTTCATTTTTTTATTTTGTATTTTGCTGAGAATTACGCATTTATGAGTCAACGTCATGTGTGAGACTCTCCCAATGGAACGTCTCTGAGTGAACGTCTCTGAGTGAATATTCATTTTGTGATCCTTCTTCCAATACTAATTGTCCAAACCTCGCTTAGTTATCCAATTAAAAGTATTACATAGGATAACAAAATTAACGTTTTTCATTTGTTAGCATTTTAATACTTCTAGTTAAAATTCTGGTGCTTGTGATCGCCTGGTTGAAGTGGAATAAATGACTATTTACTTCTCAGGTTCTAGTTACCACTTCGCTCAAGATGTCGCGAGATAAAATGAAAGACCTCTGCTTTCTGTTTTTTGTGCTTTTAAAAAGAGCTACGACGACAAGAACTACTTAGTATAAAATAAAAAACACGCTTGTAGAAAAAAGCTTTTATAAACGGATAAAAAAATAAAAAACAACAAGAGGCCAAGCCGCCCTCAGATGGAGGCCAGGGACGTGTGGACGGAGCAGATGTCGAGGAGCTCGGTGAAGGAGGCCTGGCTGGGTTCACGGGAGCCGGCGGCGCTGCAGTGGTCGATCATGAGCTCGGAGGCCCGCTTGAACGGTCGCTGGCGGCCGAAGCGCCTGCGTTTGCGGGCGGGCGGCCGCGGGAGCGCGCTGAACACGTACGTCATGGTGTGGCTATAGCGCTGCCCTGGCCGCAGCACCAGCTCGTCCAAGTTGTTCTGCGCAAGGAGGCTTGTGTGAAACATGTTAGACTAGAACTCTCGCATGTTAAACCCCGCCCTCTTCCCTACTCTTCCACTTTCATCTTAAGCTCGTAATATATATTCTTCTTCAAGACCCTCTTATCTTCCGTCACTTGTTCTATACATGTCTCCTTGTGATCGATAACAATACAATACACCCTTGTCAATACAAACTATTCTTATTTAATGTTATTACCGAGCAGAGAGGTACACCCGTGTAATTCAATCGCCTAGAATATCAAGTAATTAGTTGAATTACACATACAGTTGCATATTCTACACGCTGTGAGAGGTGGGGTAGAATCGAGAAGCGTCGAACCAGCTAAAATGCAATAGAATGTTCAAGAAGATGGATTACGATGTGATGAAAGTTTCTTTGAGGCCTTCAGCCCCAAAGTTTTAGTTTTTAAGGCCCTAAGACACATCGTTTAGGAGTTATTTAACGTTACAGATTAAAAAAAATAAGACCGAGTGTCGCGGGTTGCATTTGACATGAATATTTAAATGCGTGTTTTTTTTCACAAATCCTTTATATTTTTAAAGTCAAAGTGAACTTCGTCACATCTCCGTGAAATTCTCTTTCTTAGGAGACCTCATTTGTAAAGATCGACAGCGTGTGAGAGCCGCAAAAGGTATGTATACTACTAAAATAATATAGGAGACGATAGGGCTCAGATGAAGTGCTTTTCAGATTCGATTTCCTCATAAGCCTAATCGGCAGATTATTTATTCAATGTACGTCTCTACCATACTGAATAAAGTCCCGCTTTTTCATTGGAGAGGGGAAATCTAAAAATCCTGGTCAAACAAAGGAAAGATTCTGGTCAGTTTAAACTGCATTGTGTGAACTGTTAGCGCTGTAATAACACCACCGCGTTACATGATTCTGAGTTATAGCAAGTGAGTAGTAGTTTAAGCAATATTGTGTAATATTCAGAATTGATAGGATGAAATCAAAATTGGTTTCTTTTCGGTCAAGGGAAGCCCCAGAGGACGTATTAGTTTATGGGTGAACACTACTCGAATGATACTAATTTTGAGTTATAAATTTTATTTTATAATATTGTATGATAATTTTCAGTAAAATTCCAAGGAAGCCAATTCCATACTACACTTATTATTAAAGCTCGGATTTTAATGACCCAAAATCAACTCATTTAATATAAATGTGCAAACCCTTTTAATTAAAAATTTTATAAATATGACTTTATCAAAACATTTCTAGAAATTTTGTAAAGTGGTCTAAAGCGAATGACGCGCCTCTCAACAGGCGATTGTTCAAGCTTTAAGTATTCAACTAACACCCTCTGAATCAATATTGGCATTTTTTAATGAGTTTTAAGTATTTCATGAAAGATCAACTGTCACCTGATTGGAAACTACCTCAGGTTTGGCAATGGCTCTTCATTAACGCTGAAAGCTCTATGCAATGTTTACATGTAATTAAAACGCGATGTTTTTTAAATTTATTTTTTTGAGGTCGCTTTATAACATTTAGACAGTTTTTTGAAAAAAATCTTTTCGTAAATTTCAATACCAAATTACTTAAAAACTACTCTTTTTTTAAAAAAAATTGTACTCCACCTTTTTTAAGGAGCTAATTTTCTACAACAGACTTTGTCTGAAGCAAAACTCTATCTTCAATTTTGTAGTTTTACATTTTTTGGTAATTTCCGAAAAATCAGGGATTTCAACGAAAATGAGTCCTGCACCATTCATTTAAACGCAATATTCAACAACAAAATTTGAGTCATTTCCTTTAAAAAGTTTGAAAATGTTCGAGGGGCTTCATGTAAAGTACCCCCCCCCCAAAAAAAATTGTTTCAAACTCCAGTGACCACGACATGAGCCAGAACGATTGAGGAATATCAATTTTGGAGAAAATGGACTGAACGGTTTATGCACTAGCGTTGTGCTAACGCATCGCGTAGCGCTAGCCTAGACGGACAGACAGATGTTTCGCCGTCAGTCGATTTTTCAGTATGAAGGATGTACAAAACATGCATTCTAGCTACTCAACGTGTTAGAGGAACTTTTTCTATATTTAGCAACTGGATTTATCCACTATTTCATTACCAGGGCCCGGAAATAAGTGTTTAAAATTCGCAGTTTTTCGACGTACGATTACAAACTTTTTCTTCTTACGCTTGTAAGTGCGAAAAAGTAAAAAATCGGTGGTTATAATTATTGCATGAGATGATTGAGTGATTAGTAATTTCGGTCGCGTCAACTGCTAAGGTCATTAGTCTTGTAAGTATAGTGCATGTTTTCTCCTCGGGAGGAGCGGTGATCGAAGATAAGATTCGGCGCCGACCAACACGTCGGCTATCGGCGTTTTCCCCGACGAGGTATCTCGTCCCAGCCGGGGGAACAAGCTCTAAGCTCCCGACCATTCTCCCGTCATGTGTAGTAAATTAGTGCATGTAAATGTGTGTGTAAGTAAAGGATAAGTCAAGAAAAAGGAAGGAAAGATCAGGCGGCGTCCGTTACCCGTATGTTATGGTGCTGCTCCGGCATTCCCCTGGTGTTGATCGAAGAAACCACGAAAATCTACCGATCAGAGCAGTCAGCAGCCAGAGTTCTCCTCCAGTATATAGCTGAATTTGGTCTAGCTATCTAGCTAATGTCGAAAATCCTCCCGCCTTCGGAACTCAAACCCAAGTACCTGCCGTATGAGATGTATGAAATTTTTAAATGGCATTGAATAGCTGGATATTGTATATTACACTCTCTGAAAACAATCTTCGTTAATAAAAAATATTTCATTTTCATAAATATGTTTTTAATTAAGTTAACAGTAATTAGTCATTCTATTGTTCTGGAATTTGTAGAGTTCTCTCTTCATTTTTTGTAGAATAATTACTGAACGACTTTAAAACAATATTTTTGAGAATGTTAGTACTTTCCTTTCCTTCGGCTCTTCTTTTTGTGTGATGTAATCGCTCAGTTCCAGCAAGTATGACTTTTTCGTGCATAAAATATATACAAACAATAAAATCTCGTTTGTACATACTTCTGTGCATTACGTATTTAAAATATTCTAACGTCTTCTCAGACTCTAGTTTGTGCAATGTTGCATTGAATAACTAGATGCCTTTCTCATTTTTCATCTTGAAAGACCTATTTGTTCTGGAAGATATTTTTGTAGGTGGAAAAGTTCTTTTCCATACTAAATGACATCACGGGAGTAATATGCTATACGTCATGAAGACTGCGAATTCGCTGCAAATCAGCTTTGTTTCTTTGTCTTCTAATGTTGCGACATTCCCAGAAGCGTCACTAATTTTGAACATTGTAAAAATTCAGGATTCCTCTGGATTTGCAATTTGTTGTTCATTTGTCAGTCACAAGACCACGAGTTCGACACAACTTACAGTGCATTTGTTGAACAATGCCTAGGGCGCCACACAATTGAGTACCAGCATAATCCAGTTGTGTGGTGACTTTTGATACCACTGAAAATGTATCTTTGATGTACGCTACGTTTCCTCACAAGGTATTTGTAAAGACCTCTTGCTCAGCAACACTATCTCTCACAAGTCCATAAAGGACGATTGTACAATTGAAGATGGACCGGTCTGCTCAACTGAAGTGTTGAAACTTAATACTGTGAGCACGAGTGCGATGTTTATGTCGGAAGCCCACTTTGTTGGATTCGAGAATGTTTTGTCGACCACGTTGCCACAAAGCGTTACATAGATGAATCGTCTAGTGAGCTAAACAATTTATCTACGTTTCAAAAATGCCCTGTAGTGTAATTGCTGTGTTTATTTGAGACAATGTCTCCAGAAACATTGCCATGCGAGACACGTGTTAATCTGTTTTCTTGTATTCTTAAAAATGTGAGAAATATATGCATTTATGGTAAACGTTGATCAACAATGACCTTTTACGTCAAAACTGTAAAAATATGACTTTATAAGCACAATAAAAAACAGTTTTCTGCGCTATGGTTCCTGGATTCGTGCATAAATTATTCTAAAATTAACCCTAATATTCAGAAACTAGTGGTACTTTCGGTTAATTTGTAAATTTGACAGTTTTCGAGAATTTGAAGAACTGACATGCACCATTTTTATAAGCCTACATTGCACTCTCCAAAAGAAAAAAATGAAGATAAAATTTGGAACCGTGTATGAGAAAAGCTTTAAAATATCCTCGAGCTTTCGTGTAAACTACTCCCAAAAATCAGAACATTCTTTTCAAATTCAAGAACGGCGACATCACTCAGGGAAGTCTGGTAATATTGCTTTTGGTGAAAATCCACTGCGCGGTTTAACTGCTAGCGTTGTTTAGAGACGAAAGAACATTTTATTTGCACTAATTTTATTCGAAAATTGCAAACGTTTTTTCGGTGCCTTTCTAAAATTACAATATTGAAGATACAGATTTTTCTTAACGAAAGATATGCTTCAAAATTAAATCTTTAAATAATGTCATGTACTACATTTTTTGAGAATGTGAGTAGTTTTCGTGAGTGAACCAGTGACAACTTTTACAAATGACGTAAACAATTTTTTCATATCTGCAAACTTTTCTATTTTTTTCTCAAATTCATACGATTTTCATTAAAAACTCGGAATTTTCGAAAACTAAAAATGCTCAATCATCTTTTCAAAGCGTTGGGTAGGTTGTTATACCCGCTTAGGCAGTTGAAGCTGTGGTTACGCTTTTTGCTAAACCTCAGTACCAGAGTTTGAATCCCAGCGTTATGATCTTTTTTAAATTAGAAACATTTTTATTTCTACAGGTAGTATTATAGTATTAATAATTCCGTCCCAAGTAAAATGGTAAAGTATGTGCAGTTGCATCAATATTTGTTTGTTTTTTATCAACTCGTACAAGTAATATTTAAAATGGTTATATTACCTTCTGAATCAGAAGAGGTGGCATTTGGGGATACATCATAATTCCACAGTCATCGTAGTATCTGTAACTGTTGAATCCCGTGTACACTGGTGGCCGAGCTTTAACATTACTCAGTATTTCCTCCAGAATGCCAGATACCACTTGTTTAGCTTCTTCCCTATCCACAATTGGTAGAGTCACTATGTCTCCAGGATTCGGTGCCGGTCGCATTTCTGTGAGCTCCAGGATGACCTAGGTGCAAATTGCAGTGAAGTGTGAGCATTAGTAACCGAAACCGAGCACAAATGCTCCAATCCTATTTTAGAATCTTACTAATTCAATAAGAATTAGATGATTATAAAGTTGTTTTTTAACCAACATGGTAAAACATTCCTATTACAATTTTAATCGACAACTTAAGAGTAGCCTACAAAAATTCACGATCAAAATGACTGATCAAGTGTTAATTGTCAAGTTTCCAGAGACGTGCATGGAAAGTTAAATCATTATCAAAAAGATGATTAAGGAAGTCGAAAACGCAAATATTACTCTAAACATAATGTACGCTCCACAACTTTCCATTTCCGGAGTTGTAGTTTGTAGACGTAAACTTCTCTATAAGAAGTAAGTAAGTAGCTTAGAATGCGACTCTTTTAGACAATGAGAATGGGGGAATGGGAGTATACTAAGGAAAAAGTGAAAAAAGAATGCCTCTTTGTTAATTTGTTAATTGTTTTAATATAGTTATTGTTAATCTTGTTTTAAATTATTAATCTTCTTATTAATCTAGATTCTGTTATGTTTGATCCATAAAATATCTAAAATAAGAAACAAACGGCCACTTCTGTTATAAGTAAAAAAAGAAAAACCAAACTGACTCGATTGCCTCTCATTACCCGATCATCTGGATAATGATAATGGGATCCGTAGCAAACATCCATACTAAGGACATTACTTAGCTCTCTTAATGAAATTGCAACCTAATACCATTGTTTCTACTCCTGTGGATCGACAAATTCACGTTTTGCACATTGTGAAGAAATTATTGTTTCCTAGCACAATATTTACAAATAAGACGCTCAACATAACAATCTGTACAGTCCACATGTGATACTTTTTTTTTCTCTTCACAAGATATGACAGTGAAATTTGGTTATACGTCAGTGATGTAAATAATTTTATACAGGAATCGTCACTTTCATTGTCAATGCAAATCGATGAGCTTTCTGTGGAAGTTTGTGTCAAACTGCTTGAAGAGCTACGTTTAGGTCGTCTACCCCTCCACCTATCACCGTTTGTTTTCCTTCTTTTTTTTCAGTCTTTTCTTCGGCTGACCCTTGAATTCTGCCTTCTCTTTCTTTCGTTGTTCCTTTTCTTCATAGAGATTTTTGAGAGGTGAAGCAGTCGAATTCTCCGACTGCAGTTTCATATGAGCATTTTTGAGGGGTTGGTAGCCTATTTTTGTCGTAGGGGAGATCGAGGACAAACTGTTTGTAAAGGAATCTTCACCTTCGCTTTAGTTGCCTCTTCTTTGTGCAGAGGGGCACCACGTTCTTGAGCTTTAGATGAAGATGACTCTATTGATTCTTCAGAACGGACGTTAGTTCTCGTCCGCGTCCATTTCTTCGAAGGTCCCGCCTCCGAGAACATAGTCTGAGACGCACTGGCTGTAGTCTCAATTACAGTTTGGGGTTAACTCGCAGTTTTAATTGCAAAGTCATCCATTTTAAAGATTGCAACATTTAAAGTTCAGGTTCCAGTGGCTTTAAAAGCAGCTTTTCTGTCTGCTACGAAAGCAATGTTAGAAAATGCTTATGAAACATCTCAACTATCTCATATGGGGTAATTCTTCGGAGCGGACCAGCCGTTTTAACAAAGGGATCACATTTTTTGTTGTAGGTCACTTTTAAGGGTTCGTAAAGAGAGCTGGGGCGTTGACTTGAGAGCTACTGCACTTTCATACGGAAGAAGACAGAACTACGACCGTAAAACATCTTACTAAATGTTAGTAGGTGGTCCACGAGCTTCTTTTCTTCAGCTTCAGAAAACATGGTTGACAGAAAGAATGAAACAGAAACAGAAAGCATGGAAGTTTCAGAGCACCATTTCCATCTTCACTTGTGGTCCTGTACCGCTTCTTCAAAGTAAAGTAAGTAATTCCAGACGATTTGCAGGCCTATAAACATTTGGGTATCACAAGATGTACTTTAAAGCTGTGACTAGTTCATGTAAAGTCCACTTTGCCTTATCTGTGGCCCATGGTCTTTTTCGAGGCTTATACTGGAAACAAAATAAATCGCATTATAACGAGTTTGTTTAATCGGGTTCACTTAAAATAACGAACGTGCAGTGAAAACAAGCAAGGAGTTATTGGAGATAGTCTCCAATTTCCCCTTCCTAATAGCTCTCATTACTAGGAATGGTAACATTTTTTGTTTAAATTACAAAATGTATGATGAAATAATTTTGCACTTTGATTTAAATTGATCTCGTTTAACTACATGAATTATGCAATAAACACAATTTATTAAGATCCCTGGTTAAACATGATAGCAAACTCATCAGCTTACAATAACAGCAGCAAAAATTACAGCAGATTGGACAGCCGAAAACACACCGTGTCGTCAGGTAGGCAAACGGAGTGCGACTCCGACACCGCTCGTACAGTGGACGAAGAGTGCACTCTAGGGGAACCTTCAACGCAATTCGCAGGTTTCTGGCGTTCAAAAATCAAATTACTCGGAATAGGCTCATATTACCCGTAGGTTCCCATTCCCTCGTTCTCCCCTATCACACTTATAAAGAAGTTTACGAAAATCAGCCTTTCAGAATCCATACCGTAAGTTCAAGTAGGTCTGGTTTAGGTGGTTGGTAAATCACGCAATCTTTTTCCATTTTGCTAGGTTAATAATGCAAGTTGATCGTGAATTAACTTCCTGATAATGGATAAGCAAAAATATTTCAAAAAAGTCAAGATATGTCTCTTGGTTTTAGCTATTTTATATAAGATTTTAGGTCACTTTTAATCGTATTATTAGATAGCATCGCACTAATTAAAATCCTCTTATTCTAAAAAGTCGAATTCATACTTGTACAACATCTTTTTCTGCTTGTTTGTGTAATGCTTCTCTGTCTTCTTCTTCATCAGATTTTATTTTTTGGCTTGGGGTCACTCTGAGCTTCCTGGGCGGCAGGAGGTCTTCGCAGGGTGTGATTTTCGCGATGATCTCCAGAATGATCTTGCGAGCCTCGTCCAGCAGCACGGGGTCGGGCGGCGCCTTCGGCCGCCTCGTGAGGCCCAGGTTCGTGGCCAGGCGCAGCACCGGCAGATCGGACCACACCTCCATGACGCGCCGGCAGGTCGGGTGGAAAAGCCTGCCGCAGCCGTTGCGCACTTGCATTATTAGCGTGCTACTCACAACACCTGATAGAAGAAGAACTAAGTTTTCTTTATTTCAGTACGTTGGGCATTGAAGAACGGTCAGAGTGCTTCCGTGCTCGGCTGAATTTACGTTCTGAAAAAACGACTGTTTACGATAGAATATTTCAAACAGTCTAACGGCAACGGTAGCGCTGCATCTAACGGCAAAGTCTATCTTGCAATAGCAATATAAAGCAAATAAAGCAAATATAGCAATCTAGCACACACTATCAATCTAGCAACATGAAGCAAATTTAGCTAATAAAGCAATATAAAGCAAATATATCACTCTAGCAAAGTCTATCCAGCAATCTTGCAATATAAAGCAAATAAAGCAAATATAGCAATCTAGCACACACTATCAACCTTGCAACATGAAGCAAATATAGCTAATAAAGCAATATAAAGCAAATATAGTAATCTAGCACAGTCTATCTAGCAATATAATAAATCGACCTTTCTTGTCTTCAGAAGATATCAAATGAACTTGAACAGTTTAGCCAATCTGAGCTACTGAACATGGACTTTGTCAAATTTGTTTCGTTAATGTATGGACGAAAATAATTCTTCAAATTACGGAAGGAAATTGCAAAAATTGATGAAATGAGCTGCTTAACGTTTTTGATAAACATGAATTTAACCTTATTAAATCAACAGGAATGTACTACATTTTCTTGAACGAACATATCTCTCAAATTATATGAAAATATCTCATTTTAAACATATGGATTACTTTTGTAGAGAAGCTTTAATCTTTTCTACTTCATTATATGCATCATATGGCTAAATGTCGAATGTTTGGTGCAGGCGATTGCAGAACGACAAAATTATTTGATCGTTCGCGCCCGACCTTCTCTTCGACCGAAATCGAACCCACTCTGAACGTACCCCATATAAGTCACACGCATCAAGCACAATACGGTCGCGATAATCCGAGATAATTCGAATTGATGGTACCTCGGATTACCCGGGGAAAAGGAAAATACGTAACGGAATTTTCAACTACAGTGTATAATGAAGTCAAATTTAAAGTGCAGATAGTATTAAAATTTCAGAATCAAATACCGGGAGTGGTAGCTCAGTGCATCAACTGATGTCACTGCAGCGCCTCTGACCGGCAGGTCCTAAGTTCGAGTCCTGACGGCGGCACGATTTTCGATACTAGCTTTTCAGCTAGGTCGAATTCAGTCGCTGTCTGGAGGTGAATTCTAGCGGTCGGATGCTCTGATCGCTAGTTTTCCGTGGTTTCTCCGATCAACACCAGGCGTATGCCGGAGCAGTACCCTACCAAACAGGCCACGGACCGCGCGCGATCTTTCCTTCCTCTTCCTTGTCCTATCCTCTCTCTCCTTACACACACACACACACACGCTTACACTAACGTGCACTACACTACAACATATTCCGGAAGTCCCGGCTGGGACGGTGCCCCGCTGGTGGGAGACTCCTGATTAGGGGGAAACCCCAGTAGCCGACGATAGGTCGGCGCCGGATCTCGTCATCCAGCGGGGGATCAGATCAGATCACCGCCATCTCCCAAGAAAAGCATGCACTACACTAACGGGACTAATGACCAAAGCTGTTGACGCGCCCGGAAACACGAAAAAATCAGAGCAGCCAGCCGCCAAAATTCTCCTCCAGACAGCGACTGAATTCGACCTAGCTGAAAAGCTAGTGTCGAAAATCCGGGAACCTAGGACCTCCCGGTCAGAGGCGCTGCAGTGACATCAGTTGATGCACTGAGCTACCGCTCCCGGTGTAATTTGTCGAGTAACGATCAAGACTTCACAGAAACCACAAATTAAACAGATTTTTTTAAATGTCCTATGAACATTTTCGAAATGCTTCAACGCGTCGCTGAAAGCGAATTGTTTGCGCTCACCTCGCCATGAGGCGTTGCTTCTTTTCAGTGCCCGGCTGAGGCTCGCGCATGCACATGAGGACGTCGTAGCTCTTGTCCGGCGCGTGGCGCAGAATCTTCCGGAGGTGGCGTGGAATGCGTAAATCATATGCGGTAGAAGACACGTGATTTTTTGCACCTGCGAGAGTGTATTTCTTATTTTGTTTTTCTTTTATTCACCAATGTACAGGGTGCTATCGAATCAATAGTGCAGGTAGAGGGTAAGTTGTCAACATGAATAGAAATATTTTCAGGTTTTACTAATATTATATAAATATAAGGTGATAATATAAATAATAATATAATAATATAAATGGAAGGTGTCAATAGAAATTGAATATGGAAATTTAAATATTTTGGAACATTTTGATCTTTGTAAATCTGTCAAAATCTATTACTATTAATAATAAAATGAAAAGACCAGAATTGAATGGCAAATAATACGATACAAATATTTCCCTGGCACATTTTGTGTTACGATATACGAATTGTGTTTTTATTACTTCCAAATAAATCGTAAATTATTATTATTATTGTTATTATTATTATTATTATTATTATTATTATTAATTTTATTATTATTATTGTTAAAAATATTCTGATTTTTTAAAACAGAATAATAGTCACAATACAATTGTTCAATAATTTTTTTTAACGTTTCGACCCTTGTTGGGTTCTTTTTCAAAAATTGTATCTAGAATCCAGGATTGTTAAAAGACTTTGGGTCCGATTAAAATACGTTGGTGATTTACAATTGTGTGTGACGTAAGGTCCCCTCCCTTGTTTCCATAAAGCTGCCAATCAGAGTGTCAGACAGTGCCAATCAGGTTGCGGAGCTACATAACTTTCCCTATACTGTATATATTACTCCGTATTTACATACGTACGTCAACGAGAAAGTAAAGTGGTGCTACAGAATGACACGTTCTTTCTGGCATTAGTTTCCTATTGTCTTTGGTCTGTGCTAGCTATTCTGACTTGCCACATAAGTATGCCGGCTGCCATCTATCGTTGCCAAAGTACTTTTTTTTTAATTATCTCAATTTTTCCGTTTCCCAATAGTAGAACTGAAATATTACGTTAAGAATATTAAAGAAGAGTAATACCCATCATAAAGGGCAATTTTTATTGAATAATTTGGAGCCGTTTCTATGAAAATAACATTTAAGAGTTACTATAAATGTGAAATTCGAAGCTCTTTTGTACAGAAATTGTTTGAGTGTTCGATAAACTTTATTGGACGTCATTTTAAGCACTTGTGCAAAAGTGCAATCCTGTATACAAACCGGTGGAAATGTGTATATTAACGGCGTGAGAGATTTAAAAAAAAAATACATTTGTGTGTTTTTTGAAAAAATAAAGGAATATGGCAAAATGAACGTTATGTCATATGAAACAGTATAATTAGTACCATCAGTTGGAAAAGTTTGAAGAAACAATTTGGAGCCGTTTTGGAGAAATGGCGTTTGAACGTTTCTGAATGCGGGGAATTTTGAGCTCATTCTCACAGAAAACTTGATTTTTTAAGAAATTTTATAAGACATTATTTAAATCACAGATACTCTTAAATACAATAGTGTGAACAAATTGCCCCTAATGAAAATATTAACGACGTGAGAGACAAGTCAAAAAATTATTTTTTTGTAATTTTTGAAAAAACAAAAGAATAGGGCAATATGGCTTTCTTGTCATCGTATAGAGTAAATTTAGCACTATCCCTACCAAAAGTTCAAAGAAAAAAATTGGTTTTCAATCTTGTATTTGTAGAAAGTTGCCGAAACATTTCATACTTTTATAATACTCAAAAATTCAGAGTTAACAGTGAAAAACATACTTATGCCACCTTTATTAGTGTATTTCACTCCATTCCTACAAGAAATTTAAAGAAAAAAATGTAGAGCTATTTCTGAGAAAATATTGAATATCTCTCAAGCTCTTCATACAAAGTACCTCCATCAACATTAATGAATGTTTTTCAACATCTCAGAGCTTCGACTCAGGCCAAATCGACAGGGGTCTTCAATATGGAGTCAATCGTATGCATTGTTAAGGCGCTAGTGTTATTCACATACACCAGACGGACGGACGTTTGTTTTGAAAAAGAAACACTTTTTCGGTATCAGAGGACCAAACGTGTATTTCCGTCGCAATTTGGAAACCGAATTTCCGCAGCATTACATAACTTTCTCTATAAACGTATATACGTACACATACGAGAAAGTAAAAATGTCTACATGTATTCTACATTAGGCGTACCCTATTCATAAAGTGGAATAGTGAATGCTTTTTGTTTTTAGCAAATAATAAATGCATTAACCTCTAGAACAACGTTTATTTAAGCAATTGGTTAATATTACAGGCAATTCCTGCAAACGAAATTCTTTTTTTGGATTACCTGCTCATGGGATATGAGCCTGGTTCTTACACTTTTGACACTGAGTCCAATCTGTTGAGGTCTTGGACCACACACCTCCACAGTACGGAATAGAAGGTCAACATGAATGTTAGAAAATGCAACTTCATGTATACAGCCAAAAGAACTATGTACATTTTACATACAGCAGCAATGGAAAATATGCTTCATCAGGACAATACTCGTATTCCACATTAGGGACAGAAGCAGCGAAATTGCTTTCAAGCTGTTTCGCGGTCAGAATCTGCCTCAATTTTCTTTATATATTCTGTGATATTTCCTTAGATATACAACACATACTCTATAGATAATTATTCTAATATTTACGGCACCCGAGTAACAACAATTATTTTGTTTACTGCTCCAATATTTTTGTAGACGCTTTGAAACAAACACGCTCTTCCACTTCACTCAAGAGCTTAAACTAAAAAAAAAGCATTATCTACACTCAATCAGGTTCGACTTGAACCCATTTTTTTCTCGAGACGTCAGCTCAATACGTCTACTCCGATACTGCGGTATTTCATATTAGGAGCGTTAAGGGACTTTACCCTAATTATGTTTAGTGTTTATTTACGTGTCCCGGGAACACGTGCTCAGTGGTACACAACCTAACAACATTGCAACCCTCTATTCGCAACTATCATCAAGTTCTTTTAATCGAACCATAGTTAAGACTTTGCTGAAGACTTCAGAATACTATCTTCAGGTCTATTGACGTGATCATGTTTAAATCACCTGGCAACTCAGTGACACAAATTTTAACTAATTCTATTTACAAATATGGACAATTCAATAGTATTAATGTGTAAGTTTAGAAAAAAGGTCTGGATCTTTTTCAACAATAATAAATAGAAAACAGATAAACAACTCATTCCTTATAAATTGTAGAAGTATTATGTTTTAGTACAAATATATTTAAAAAATAAAATGCTAATCGACAACATTTTCCTTTAAGCGTGTAAAAGGCTCTAAATGTGTTTCACTAACGAAATTTGATCCGAATTTTATTTTCTAGAGTTGATGTGTAATACACCACGTAATAAGAATAAACGATGTTTCGTTCCTTTTTCATAAACGACTACCGAATGTTTTCATTTTTCTCTTATCCAAGATAAATATGTTTGCCATTAAAATTCTAATTTGATGATAACTCTTAATCAAAATGTGACTTTAAATATGTTTCTTCCTTCAAAAATATTTATTTATTTACATGAAATAAATGTGTACAGTGTGGCAGTTGAGTTTACAAATAATCCAAAATCATTTATGGTCTAGAATATCTGATTTTTAAGAATAATTTACATAAATTGAGATGTATTTATACTTCCTATAAAGATCAAAAACGATTCTCACTGTGATATTTCAGTACTAACATCATAATGGCTAAAAAGTAACAGTCAAAATTTACAAGTTAATTGGGACCTTACCTGTGTACGCCTTTGCAGCATTAGTTGCATAGTACTTGTCAGAATGAACTGTTAAAACATGTTCTTTCATAGCAACCTCACCGGTGTTCTGAAACAATTTTTTCCTTAAGAGAGAATAAATATCAATATTCACACGTACAAGGATTATCAATTTCAACATAATGAACTAGTTTTCAATTCCGTGCAGTATATTATCTTATAAATATTTAGTTAGATTCCCAAAGAAACACTTTAAGAGGTTATTAAATTTTGGAATATCATTGAGAATCTTTATAGATTCTAACAGGAAATAAAGACCCAGCCGGTGCATTTTCTTAAAGAAAGGTTAGAGCACTTGTGCTCGATTTCGGTTGCTAACGCTCACACTTCACTTCACCGCAATTTGCACTTAGCTCATCCTGGAGCTCACAGAAATGCGACCGGCAACGAATCCTGGAGACATAGTGACTACCAATTGTGGATAGGGAAGAAGTTAAACAAATTGTATCTTACATTCTGGACGAAAAACTGAGTAATGTTAAAGCTCGGCCACCAGTGTACACGGGATATAACAGTTACAAATACTACGAAGACTGTGGTATTATGATGTACCCCCAAATGCCACCCACCTCTTCTTACTCAGAAAAGAATATAACTATTCTGAATATTACTTGTATGAGTTAATAAAATGAAGCTAAAACAGCACGGTATATAATTTCACGCAAAATTACGCGAAAAGTGATGAGATTTTCGAAAATTTGTACATGACCTTATTTCAAAATAGATCTTTAAGGAACAGATTTCATTAAGGAAAAATCCCTATCTTTAATATTTTATTTGTAGGAATACTCCGAAAAAGTTTGAACTTTTGCAATTTTCGAAAAATCTGGGTTTTCAACGAACATGAGATCTGCACCAATCTCTTATACGTCCTTCTCACTATCCAACAAAAACAATTAATCAAAAACGATGTGGCCATTTTGTTGAAAATTTTGAAAATGTCCCAGTGTCTTCAAGTAAAGTACACCCCAAAATTAAAATATTGATTTAAAATTCAAGGGACCGCGACAACAGCAAGATTGATTGAGGAATAGCAAGTTTTGGAGAAAATCGGCTTTGCTTTAGCCTCTAGCGTTGCTCACAGACCGACGGACAGACAGGCGTTTGCCGTAATTAGGTTTTTCGGTAACAAGGAACCAAAAACCATTGATTCACAGAGTGTGTTAGAGAATTTTTTCCTAAATTTAGCAACTGGATTTATCCACTTTTTCGTTACCAGCGTCAAATATGCCGCGAAGTTAAAACCTATAATTAAGGAATATTAATTGTTTGAAAAAGCGCAAATGGAAGGTGCAGTTTATCTTAGAGTGTCCGAAGTAAGGAGGATATTTCGTATTTCTGCTGCAAATTTATTCAGAGAGTAAAAGAGACTTCACAGTAGCTGACAAGTCTTATTTTAGAAACTAGTTTAGAAACTATTTTAGAAGACTATTTTAGAAACCAGTGGTACAAATCAACACGTACGTTTACGCAAAATTACGCGAAAGGTACTCAAATTTTCGAAAAATTGTCCTTGACCTTATTTCAAAATCCATTTTAAGGACCAGATATAATTCAAGGAAAATATATCTATTTTTGATAGTTTAGGAAGTTGCCGAAAAAAGTTTGAACTTTTGCAATTTTCGAAAAATCAGGGTTTTCAACGAACATTATATCAAAAGTCTCTCTATCCAACAAACAAATTTAATCAAAAACGTTGGAGCAATTTTTTTTTGAAAATTTGGAAAATGTCCCGGGGGATTCGTGTAAGTACCCCCAAAAATTAAAATATCGGATTCAAATGCAAGGGACCGCGACATCAACCGGACCGATTGAGGAATATCAATTTTGGAGAAAATTGGCTGGACGGTTTAGCCTCTAGCGATGGACGGAAGTACTGACTTTGCAGTCATTCCATTTTTCGGTATCAAGGGCCTACAAAACATGTATTTAGGCTACACCACGTGGTTAGAAGATGTTTTCTAAATTTAGCAACTGGATTTATCCACTTTTTCGTTACTAGGGCCCTGGAATAAGTGTTTTCTACCGAAAAGTCGCTGTTTTTTTGTGCTGCATTATATAACTTTCTCTCTACTGCGTAAGCCGTAGAGATAAAGGAAAAAAGGAACATTGATTCAGAAATAATTAATGACATTTATTAAGTAGATGACATCCACATCAAATTCATTTATATGTATAAAAAGATTTAATTAGTAGAATATTAAACTGAAAAAATCCTCATGTTTATTGCTTACGTAATTCTGGAACGATATCACACGTGACATGTCACCTTTTCCTTCTTCAAAAGCTTAAATGAAACTGTCAGGGCCGTAGCTCTGACTTATAAACTAGCATTCCGAGAGCCCCGGCACTCAAACTTTGAACGCTCAATTTCAAAAATGTATTTTCCCCACTTGATAACTCTGCTCCCCCTTACATTTACCTGGGTTTAAGGGCCTAATTCATAGTCGACACTTAAGGAATAAGAGAAACCTTAAGTGATAAGTGATTACTCAAAATAAGTGTTCACTTATAGGCGCTTGTATTTCATAGACGTTCCTTACGACCGCGGAATGAGTGTTTCCTTAAGCGAAAGGCAAATGTGGCAACATGGCATTGGCGGCAGCTGATTCGAAGTTCTTGGTAACCGAGTTTACACACGCACACCGTTTTGTACAGAGAGCGTCCAATTTGACAGGAGAGCGGACGTTGAGTTGACGCGCGCAGCAAAATTAAAAATTTTGGAAACATAGCTGAGAGGATGAAGTTGCATACAATCTAATGCAACGAGAACATTTAATAAAGGTGAAATCGGCAGTCCTCTTTACGTCATTGGAACTTTCTCGATCATCGGCACAAGTAAATCCACTACTGTGGTTTTATTAAAACGAAACCGCTTTCGGAACTGTTCATTATTATACATTTCCAATGGATTGCTCTCATCTCTAATATATCTATTTGTATTTCACAGGATGTGTTGAGTATAAAATTCAAAATATTCGGCGAAGTCGTTATCCATAACACGCTTTACAAATGAATCGTTTTAATTGACTACTAATAACACAAATTTTTAACTGTAAAACCAACAAAACGAATTCAACAGTAGGTGAACGCTACGTAAAAATATAACCTAAACTGGTAACGACTGACGAGACGAGACAACCATAAGGGCCACTTAAGGGAGCAAGCTGCCTCGCTTATACGAATGAGTGCGCACTTAAGACTTCACTCAAGGGCGGTTTATTCACTTCGTTCACTTAAGGGAACACTCAGTTTAAGTGTCGACTATGAATTCGGACCTAAGAAATTCAAATCGAACGAGCGAGCGAGACCTTCAAATAGCGAGTATATGCGAGCAAATCCAACATCTTGCAGCCCTCTAATGTTGCAAATACTTGCACTACAGAACCAACTCGATAAATTTTCATCTTTGCTGTCATCTTTCGTTGTTTCTATACTTTAAACTATTATTAATTCTGACGATAGTAAACTCACATGGCCCGCCAAGTTGAAGACAAGTGGCTGGATTAGCGCAAAAGGTGTAGCAGCCGTTGACATGGCCTCCATTTGCACTTCCAGCTTGTTTACCGGGAGCACTGTGTACTTCACTGTCACCAGAACATGGCCCGGATAGTCCTCGTGGCCTGCCTTGTTTAGATGAGTAAAGAGCACACCATGCTCTTGAACGTGTGCTTCCCAGATCACCTGATAACAAAGTAAGTGGCTTTTGAAACAATTGTTTTTTATCTTTCAAAATCTTCACTCACCTAAACCACCTCCTGTTATTTATTACAGGAAATATTATGATGTTTTCTGCTCCTGTTGATTCGGTTCCAGTGGTAACTAATATCACTTTTGCTGTGAATGAATAACAAAAAAAATATTATTATTATTATTATTATTATTATTATTATTATTATTATTATTATTAAAGAAAGAATCTATTACAATTCCCTCCCCTTTGTTTGTATGCTCAGCCGTTCTCCTCCTTATAATTAATTCTAAAAGAATGATAATAAAATGTAATTCTGCTTATGACAAAACTTGATTTTCTTACATTAATACTTCGAAAATTTCAACCAAAGTGACCCCGTTTTACTTTCCTTTATGACGCTTCTGCCTTCTTGACCGATGCATTGTTCATTCCAATTCCATTTTACCATCTTTTGTATCTCTCTCGATGTCCATGACACTACACACGTAATTTTCCTTAATGACTGATTTTCATTCCGTGATATAAAATACTTCCCACCTAGTCACGTTGTTTACGTTCTGCTATCTTTAAAATTAAATACACTGACATCGTGAGCAACCCTCTCTCTCGATCTGCATACTATCAGCACTCGATCCGTTTTCTCTGCGATCTGTACTCCATCAACGCCGGATCAGTTCTCAGTTCTCTTGTTCATATTATACGCCTTTCAACTATCTCCCTCTCGGGTTTTCCTCTTCCGGTATGATGCGCAGAACATTTCATTTCTCACGTGAATTCCTATCCTCATTGGTTGTTCGTACGTCCATGTTAACTCATTGATTCCTTGACTTTGCTATCCTAATTCTTTCGTAATTACTTATTCTCCCACAGATTTTCTCACGTGTCCTTTGCTACTTAAACAAAATATTTATGTGTTCTGCTTCTCCCCCTTCAATCATTCGTATTAATTTTTTTCCGTGTTTCCTAAACAATTGCATTTTTTGCATCAATTTCCTTCGGCCATTGTTGCGCCTATCTACGATATATTAAATTTATTAAATCTACGCCTACCTACTACGATATATTAAATTTATATTATTTTCCCTAGTATTTTAATTTTCTCTTGTGATAAATTAGCATAGACGTAACCTGTTTTGGCAATGTAATAGCCGCTTAGTGTACTGTGTGAATGTGTGCGTTGAGACATCTGCAGTCCACGCACTCTGTCCAGCCCGAGGTCTCCGCCCATGAAGTGGTCGTCCTCGTCGTTGTGCGGGAACAGCAGCCAGCCCACTCCCTGCACTCGGAGCTGCGGCTGCGGCCCGCGGATGCGGTCTGCCAGCCGCCCCGACACGCCCCCCCAGTGCAGTGCCTTGTTCCTCCAGTAATCTGCAACGGAGACGACCTTTTGAAATGACGCTGTGATTATCTTATTGAGTTTAGGTCAGGGATAAATAACTATATTTTTAAAAAAATTTCCGTTTCGGCTTTTAATAAGCCTTCCTCAGACTGGGAGCGGCGGCTCAGTGTATCAACTGATGTCACTGCAGTCCCTGTGACCGGGAGATCCTAGGTTCGAATCCCGACGGCGGCAGGATTTTCGGCACTAGCTTTTCAGCTAGGTTGAATTCAGTCGCTGTCTGGAGAATTCTAGCGGCCGACTGCTCGGATCGGTAGTTTTCTGTGGTTTCTCCGATCAACATCAGGCGAATGCCGGAGCAGTACCCTAACAAACGGGCCACTAACCGCGCGCGATCTTTCCGTCCTCTTCCTTGCCCTATCCTCACCCCTGACACACACATTTACATTAATGTGCACTACACTACCACACATGCCGGTTGCTGACTATTTGTTTCATGTATAGAACAAAAGTAATATTCAGCCAAATCTGAATTGTATTGACAATTTCTAATACAATCCAGGATCTGGAAAAAAACACTGAAAAATAATGCAAAAATGGTACTTTACCTGAACAACACTTAAAGAAGTGTGACATGACTCACGCTTCTTTCCTTTGTATGTAGTATTATCATCCTGTAAACAATCTGCATTACTGTACCTTTTACTGAATCTGTAAAACTGACAAAACTGGTACCGCATCTGAACAACACTTCAAAGAAATGTGGCTTGTTCCACATTACTTCTCTTTCTGTGTAGTAGGTTATTGCTTCCTATACATATTGCTTTCCTCAGAGTGCTTGTTGATGTATATAAAACTACAATTTTATCAGGTGCTTTAATTTTTTTTTGCTCATTCTTCTCTAGAGATTTCTTTGAATGCCAATTCGTATACATATTAATGTTACTACCCAAGCAGAGAAGTACACCCCTGTAATTAAATTGCATATAATATTAAGTAGTTAGTGGAATTTCACATACATTTTCAGATTCTACAGGTTCTTATCAAGTTGGGTAGAATCGAGAAGCGTCGAACCAGCAAAAATGTAATAGAAACGTAATAGTTCGCGAAGATTTCATCCTGCAGATTAGGGTGTGAGAAACGTTTCTTCGAGACCTAAGGCCTCAAAATTTTAGTTTTTAAGACCCAAAAACGTTTCGTTTGGGAGTTATTTAACGATATTGATTAGAAAATACGTCAGGGTGTTGCGGGTTGCATTTGATATGTATATTTAAAATATTTTTTTAAAAATAAATCCTTCATATTTTTAAAGTCAAAGTGCAATTCGTCACATCTTCGTTAAATTCTCTTTCCTTAGAGACCACATTCATAAAGATTGGTTGTCTGTAAGAAGTACAAATGGTATGTAAACTGCTGAAGTAATATAGGAGGCGATTATCATTATTATTATTATTATTATTATTATTATTATTATTATTTTATTTTTCTGTACTTTTCTCAGTAAGCATTGAGAAGCATTCATCTATTCATACGACTTAGGCTCTAGCAAATGCAACTGACAATGACAGATCTGAGGAAAGACGGAGAAGAAATTCATCTTTGTCCGTCGATCAGTTTAAAAATGTTCGCACAATATGGCAAGTCAGTAGGATTAGAGCTTTTTTGGATGGTTATGCAGATTCCTTTTGATAATCCTATTTTTGTAAGACCTGAAGCAAATCGGTCTGTCACCACTCCTATGGCTGAGATGATTATTGGCACTATTTCAACCTTACTCAGTTGCCAAACATGTTGGATTTCTGCTGCCAAATTCTGGTATTTTTATTATTATTATTATTATTGATTGATTGATTTTTTCGTGTTTCCAGGCGCGTCAACTGCTTCGGTCATTAGTCCCGTTAGTGTAGTGCATGTTTTTTCTCGGGAGATGGTGGTGATCTTCCCCCGCTGGATGGCGAGATCCGGCGCCGACCTACCGTCGGCTAGTAGGACTTCCCCCTAACCAGGATTCTCCCACCAGCGGGGCACCGCCCCAGCCGGGACAAGCTCTGAGCTCCCGACCGGTCTCCCGGAATATGTGGCTGTGTAGTGCATGTTAGTGTAAGTGTGTGTGTAAGGGGAGAGGATAGGACAAGGAAGAGGAAGGATAGATCACGCGCGGTCCGTGGCCCGTTTGTTAGGGTACTGCTCCGGCATTCGCCTAGTGTTGATCGGAGAAACCACGGAAAACTACCGATCAGAGTAGCCGCCCGCTAGAATTCTCCTCCAGACAGCGACTGAATTCGACCTAGCTGAAAAGCTAGTGTCGAAAATCCTGCCGCCGTCAGGACTCGAACCTAGGACCTCCCGGTTAGAGGCGCTGCAGTGACATCAGTTGATGCACTGAGCTACCGCTCCCGGTATATTATTATTATTATTATTATTATTATTATTATTATTATTATTATCATCATCATCATCATCATTAATATTATCATTACTATTTATGGCCTTACCCTCTGGAGTGGAAAATCCCAGAAGCACATCCCGCACAATCCCATCGGCGTCAGGTGCGCGAATGGACATAATTCGCGCCCCATACTCCGTCACTTCCACCTGAAAGCCATCGACGCCCGAGATGGAATAGATTTCCGCTATTTCAGAGGGTTCTTTCCTCGCCTCCTCGATTGACACGGGAGGCAGCAGTCCTCTCCCGCACTTGGTCACGGTGTACTCATCTTGTCCCGGCTGGCGGGGAAAGTACCCGGGGGTTCGCAGATACTCCGGACCCCTCATGCTGGGCGCCTTGTACCCCATCCCCAAATAGAAGGCTTGTGGCCCTGGAACAGATGAATAGGCCTATATCAGTTACACTGAATTATTTACAACAAACATGAATTTAAGGACGCAAATAATTATGAAAACAAAGAATAAAGACTGAGCAAAACGGTTCGAAGAAAAAACCAGGTCTATTTTTCTTTGAGTTAAAAATTAAAATTATATGACGCTTAAAACTAGAAAAGCTTAATTTATTATCCAATGGCAAAAAATGGAGAATGATTTGGCTTGAAATTATTGGAAAATTGAATGAACTATTCCAATCGAAAATGGGGAATTGACCGAAAGAAATTTTAAGCTGTCAGGTTTATTTAAATGTATGTACAAGTTTTATCTCATTAAAAATTTACATTTTACAACAGATATAAGCTGGAAATTAAAATATATTTATTTTGGGAAAAATCCTACAAATGGTTTAACAGACGTGGTGCTGTTAACAGACGGCCGGACAGACAGACACAGACAGACGCACGGACAGATCGATGGACATTAAAAAAAATTCGGTGCCAGGGTATTCCTAAAAAGTGTATTTCCGTTGAAATTTCGAAATGGATTTTCCGTAGCATTATGTACTTTCTGTATCCTCGTATTTTCGTATACTACGAAAATTCGAGGAAGTAAAAATACCCTTTTTAAACCATCTACCTACAATCACTATTCCTGTAGAGTAATTTAACTCGTGTGAGATGAGACACTGAATTCGTAAACAGTACATTTCAAGATAAAAATTAACTGAAATTTCAAGGTAAAAATTATTTCATAATGTTTACGAGCTAGGGATTCCGTGAAAATTATCACGGAAGGCACATAACGTTTTCTGCAATTAAAAAAAAAAGAATTAACGAAGTAATTTCCTAAATTACTCAGTCACATTCATGATGAGTTTGTCTCAGAGTTTAATTAGATATATTACCATAATGTCACGTTTGATATCATCAAAAACGTTCAGTCTAATAACACTTTCATTACACATTGAACAAAGCTTTTAAAAGTAAGTTTCACTCAGTGAAAACAACAATAAAGACCCAACGCGTCTAGGACAACAATTAGTAGCCATATTTAGAGTAACCAATAATTCAAAACTATTTCAATGAAAATGCTAGAAAATTCGTTTATAAAATGTAAGAGAGTAAATTTTCAAGATCGGTGGTTCGTGTACAGTGATTTGTGTTGTTTAATAATACTGCTGTGAAAGAAACGTATCGTAGTTTGCGGTCTTGCTGGGAAAGTGTGTAAAACTAAACAAACAAAAACGTTGAGATCACGTTCAAAGGCGTGCACCACCTAAAGTAAGAAGGGGTCAACTGGTTTCTGGGTCCCTCTGAGCTCCCTTTTCCATTAACCTTATTTATTTACGCCTGACATGTTTTCTTAGGAAATAATAATTCGTACAGCAAAAAGAATGGAATTATAACTATTAATACAATTAAGGAGTACAATAATTGTATTATTATTGATTTTTATTGTACCATTTACAGGGTTACGAGAGCTTTTTTTTTTCTCAAACGTGTGTCAATTCTCCAAAGTTTTAGCTTAAAGCTTTCTCTTTTGAAAGTAAAGAATTGAGTATATTACTAAAATAAAACGTTCTATTACGTAAGGCTACAGGGCTTTTTTCGAAATTTTCAGGGGAGCCAAAGCCCCCCTCCCTCCCTCATGGGCACGCTTATTGTTATACTTTGATCTGTTAAGATATCGCAGCTGCCATGTGATAGCCTAATTAAGAAGCTAAAGAACTACACTACTGATGACTGTATAGGTATTGTTTCACCAACACTATCACAGTTATGCCTCGAAAACGAGTTTTTGAGATGTCACTTTTGAAGCAAGGTCGCTATATATTGAACGTATACCTATTTGTTTTATATAGCCTTTTCGTAACCATAATATTAAGTGGCCTTTCGTTACATTACACAAATTTGGAGTATTTTGAAGGCCCTCTCCCCCTGTGCGCTCGTAACGCCCGATAGAACCTTAGGGGGTGGCTAAATAATTATATTACGCTTGCTACAACATCCCTATGTACAAGAAAAAATAAATTATATGGCAGTAAAACAATTTGTATGAATTTTATTTACGTTACTATATATTCAAATTTATGATGAATGAAGTCAGAATTAATTGGCGTTGCTAACTACACTTAACTCTAAGATTGAGAACAAGTGTTGAGTGAAGGAGGAACGCACAGACGTGAAATGTCTTACATCAAGCCGTGCACCCGCCGTCGTGAATGACACATGGGCGAGAGTCTACTGCACCAATTTAATTGGATTCTGGAGTATTCAATAGATCAGTTTTGAATATTTTCTTTGTAATCCCGCTGATTCAATAAAAAATTGATGAAAAAACATTTCCGTTTATTGTAACAATTTACACAAGATAACTTTCATTTATTTGTTTAAAAAACTAATTAGTTAATATTTTAATGTTTTAATATAAGACAAAAAAGTAATTATTTCAGCATATGTTAATTGAATATATATATATATATATATATATATATATATATATATATATATATATATATATATATCAATGTTATATAACACCAAACTAACATCCCGCACCCCGAGTAACGCAGTGGAACGCTGCCTTCAACCCCCTCCCCGCTTTACTTATTTATGGACGGCCCCTTCCCATGATGCCACTCGGAGGCGCCACCGAGAAGTGGCAGAGCCTTCCCACACAGCCACCGTCGGCCACCGCTGCCCGCCATACCGCTTTCGGCTCAGGCGGCGGGTGACCACAGGGAGGAACGAGGTACAAAAATCTTTGTAGGGCGACCGAGTGGCCCAGCGGGAAGTCTACCATTTAAACCAATGCTTTGCTAGCAGTCGCGCCGGTCGGAAGCGTTGCTGAGTGGCGCAGTGTGACGGGGCCCATTGAACTGTGGCCTGCTGGAGGTGGCGCAGACGTGTGTCTGCCCTGCTGGTGGCGGGAGTCCGCCATCGAGTGCCAGAGCGGAGCGACTCCACCACTTGTGGGAAGACCTTCATTTAAACCAATGCTTTGCTAGCGGTCGCGCCACTCGGAAGCGCTGCTGAATGGTGCGCCGTGTGAAGGGGACCCTACGGGTGCCTTCACTCGGAGCCACTCGGTGACGCCACCGAGAACCTTCAGACACAGGCACCACCGACCACAAGAGAGGAAGTTTTCGTGAAACCGCTGTGGGCTCAGGCGGCGGGCAAAAACATGCAGACCGGTTCAGGGGTGCGCCTCGCGTGAACGCTGCCATTAAGATCCGTGTTCTGCCAGCGGTGGCGCGAACGCCACCTCAAGGTCTTCGCTACTGGTGGTGGGAGTCCGCCACCAGGCACCACTGCAGCACGACACCGCCACTCGTGTGAATACCTCCGTTTAAACCAATACTTCGCCAGCATATGCGCCACTCGGAAGTGCTGCTGAGTGGCGCGGTGGAAAGGGGCCCTAAAGTTGCGCATCACTAATCACACGTTTTCTTGCTAACTAAATTCTAAAATTCTTCGAATTCTCATATCATGTGTAATGTACAAGCACACTCGGTCACCTGGTTTCAGGTACTTCTCGGGCAAGCCGTAGCAACAGCATGGATCTGGAAAAGGTGGTAAGGGGATCGGAGGAACCCCTGTGCTCATTTCATGATCACCCTCGGGATAACACTCGCATGTCCATGCGCGCTTATCCCAAGGTTCAGGCTCCTCTTCTTCCATTCGCAGAACAGGAAGTGAAGTAGTTACGATCCCGAGTACATCTCTAGCGGCAGTCGTTGCTTCTACAGCAGCAGTTGCGTTCCTGACTGCATCTCCAGAGGCAGCCGCTGCTTCTACAGCAGCGGTAGCTACCGACGCTGCTGGATGTGAATACATGATGGCTTGCCTTGAAGACTTTGTATTTCCCCCCACCCCTCCCTCCCCCACTCTAAAAAAATATGGAATACGTTTCCTGGAAACGCAACATGAATATTATTTAAATGACGTGACTACAATGAGCCAAGTAAAACTGCACACATTTCTCTCAAAAGATGAAATGTCATTAATATTTATTTTTTTAATTATTTCGATGAATGATAAACAAAGATTTATTAATATTCGTACATGCCGCACAGGTCCATCGCTACCTATTGTCGAGCTTCGAAATCAACCGAAGGAATTTTACACTAGAGGCATACGCAAATTAGAAGAACGATGGTACAAATGTATAAGTGTTCTTCTTGGAGACTATGTTGAAAAGTAGACAAAGTATTGTATTTATTAAATAAATAGTTTTTGAGCTGCAGCAATTTGTCTCGTTACTTATTGAAGGACTTATGTAGGTAGGTGCCTAGTGCGCAACACTCGAAAAGGAGACACTCTACTCCTTCCTCAATGCAAATTATTATTTTTAGCCTTGGCTGTATGATTGAGGGTGGTTTGTTAACGAGCAATTCCGCTGTCTGATACCCGGTGAAAACAGCATCGATGCCACTGAGATATCATCCTGCAATTGTATATTATGCGTTGTAGTTCTTGGATGATATAAGTCTAACGAACTTGTTGAAACACCCCATCTCGATCAGGTTTTTCGTCCAGTTTCCCTGATCCTTTGAGCAAATGCTGAGATGGCCCCTTTTGTTGCTTGTGGACATAAATGTAACTTCATTTTCTGTGCACGTCTTCTAGAATTCAGTGGGAAATACAATTATTCAAATTATCGTTTCCATGTTGTCGCGGCAGGAAGTATTATTCCGAAGGACAACATGGATAAGAGCCCAAAATTTATTTCTTATTTATCCTTGAAAATAGATTTTATTACATGGGAGCTTTTTTTCTTTTTTTTCAAGTTCAAGTAGTATATGACTTAGTGTAGGGATCACAGAATTTTGAAAATGTGCACACAATTCACTTTTCCCCATAGCACGTCATACGCAGTTTTAACTGTTTTTTTTTGACGTAAAATAAACAAAATAAATAAATCAGTGCTTGATCGAAATGAAATAGTGAAGTAATTCGCGAGTCAGAAAGCACGCCAAGTTAAACCAAAGCTTGTATATGCTCTAGTAAAACTTTAATACACGTATCTATAATATTTTGCAAAATCATGTTTCTTAAGCCTCTAGGAAGGCTCAAGGGCTTGCTACTAGCTTCCCGTGCTGTGGTTCCCGGGTTCGATTCCCGGTCGAGGCAAAAATAGTTGTAGCTTTCCTTTAAAATCGTCCCAGTGTAGTAGCTGTGTGACGAAGAAAAGCTCAAGCAGGCGGATCTTGCTAGTTACGATGAAGAGAATACGTCATGTTCGCCTCATGTCGCTCCTACCCCCAAACATGGGAATTTAGCTAGACATTAACTGTGTATTTATATTAAGCTAATTTTATTTATTAACCCCCCTGTAGCTGCTTAAGCCGGAAGGCCATGGATCATTATGTAAACCATTACATAAAATTAATACCCGCCTTATAAGGTGGAAGGCAAAGGAGAAAAAAAGTTAAGTATACGGTCCCTCGAGATTTTTGCACAGAGGTTAAGCGCGATTTACACGATCACTTTGTCATATTTTTTCATCTGGATATATAAATAACGGACGAGACGAAATGTATTACATACAGACGACGCATTCTTCATATTTCGGTGCAGATTCCATCCAGTGTGACTTCCGCGCTTCTGACGTCACTTTTTTTAACACGCACTAAATATTTTCTTCTGGTCATTAAGAATAGTTTATTTATCCATTCAGATAATGTCGTTAACAATATTAAGTACATTGTATATTTCATTTTATAGAAATTGTATAAACTGTTTTAAAAATGAGTATTTATATTAATATTAAACCATGAATTTACAGGTAAAAGAAGATGCCATTAATTTGTCAGAGTATGTAGTACGAATTCATGATGCCTAGGAATAAAACTAGGAAATAGAAGCAGTAGTACTATTGAAGCAATTCATTATTAAATTCTACTGGAAATTTCCGCCCTGAAGCCTTACAGCAGACTCGGATCAGTTTAAGCTTTCGTTTCGCGGCGCAACCGCAACCAATTACGCTCCTTCTGTCGGCTTAATTAGTGAAGAAAACAAATTGTGACGAACCTGAAAGTTTGCGAGAGACTTGACGAGGTTTCGTAGTTATGTTCTGACCAGTAGTGGGTTCTCATATTGTAGATGACGTATTGTATATGATATTACTGATGTAAGAGAACTTTTTATAAATTATTAATGTAGCGTAGTAAGATAAAATATGAACATTAATCATTCTTATATAGCATTGGCCATTGATTGATAAATGTATTGACTTTCATGGACACGTAAATTGCTGAGGTCATTAGTCCCGTTTGTATTGTGAATGTTTGATCCCGGAAGATGTGGTGATTGCGCCGCACAGGAAGGTGAGATTCGGCGCCGACGTACACGTCGGTTTGCGGGGGAAATCCCTCTCTAGCTATCTCTGTCCAGTAGGGAACCGCCACAGGAAGCACACGCTCTTGGCTCCCGACTTGTCTCTCGAAATGTGTTGAAGTGAAGTCCATGTAAGTGTAAGGTGAAAGGATATGCCAAAGAATGGAAGAAAATATCGCACGCGTTCCGTGGCCCGTTTGTTAGGATACTGCTTTGACATTTTGCTGGTATTAACAAAAGAACACGGAAACAACCAATCAGAGCACCCGGCCGCTATAATTCTCCTCCAGGCAGTCGCTGAAGTTGATATAACAATTCCGCTAGTGTCGAAAGTCAGTCACAACCAGCACTCGAACCTAGGATCTTCCGGTAAGAATCGCGAAGAAGACAAGGACAGCCCTGCCTCTGGGCTAAAATTAGCCAGTTGTAATTGGGGGCGGCAATATAAAATAGTACTTGATCCAGAATTTTGTCATACACATAATCAAGATTCGTCCGCAAGCACATGTTGGGTTATATTTCCCTGTCTTCAACTGCACAGGTAACCCTTCCGGGACTCTGTACATCAAACGTGCACCATTTTCATCCATTACGCAGCGCAAAAACTCTATCAAAGCGCTGCAGGTGTGCTGCGCGCGCCGCGTTGATGGCAGCCGCCCGCAGGAGTTCACACAGCAACAGATCACGCTGGGCCCCAAACTCGCCCCAGCGCCCTGCCGCAACAACGCAGGTCAGACCACACGCCCCTTCCACCAACCCTTTATTCCTACCACGCCCCTCAACGACCAACGCCTGCCGCAAGGCGTTCCGTGACACCAACGCATGTCAGTGGCCATACCTCTCTTGCCCCCCCTCTTCATTCTTCCACGCCCCTCAACGGCCCACGCCTGCCGTAAAGCGCCCTACCACAACAACGCAGGTCAGAGCACACGCCCCTTCCACAACCCCTGCATTCCTACCACGCCCCTCAACGACCAACGCCGGCCGCAAGGCGTCCCGTCGCACCAACGCATGCCAGTGGCCACACCTCTCTCGCCCCCCTTCATTCTTCCACGCCCCACAACGGCCCACGCCTGCCTTAAGGCAGGCACCCTGCCGTAACAATGCAGGTCAGAGCACACGTTTTTTTTTTGTTTTTTTTCGGCGAAGCCGAAGGTCAGTGTGTGTTTGTGTTGCAGTTCTCACGCTGGAGCGTTTTACTGCTATGTGTGAGTGGATGGTGTAGGTTCGCGACGGACCTTAGTCAAAAGCCATTTTGGCTGAGGTGTTTAGTCACTGTCGTGACTTTGTCTTATTTTAGTTGTGATTGCTCTACGCCCTCAATATGTCCGAGGGGAGAGCTTGTCTTCTGCGTCCTATTGTGAGGACATGTGATAATTGTTTTAGCGTCGCCGGTGCTTCGCTGGATTGAAAGGCCTGATAGGCTTCGTTGAAAGAAAGCCGTCTCAGACATTGTGTGAAGGACTCGATACCGAGTTCCTCCCTTAGAACTTTCATCCGCTTCCGAAACGGAGGGCGCGCTATGAGCTTCAGAACTCTGTTCTGAACTAGCTCAAGTGTATCCTTGTACTCCTTTCCCGTAGTCCACCATGTCGCCGCGGCATAAGTGGCTACTGGCCGGCAGCACGTTTTGTAGAGTGCCAGGCGGAGGTCCAAGGGGAGTGAAGGTTCCCTCAAAAGAGGATGTAAAAGTCGTACTCTATGTTGAAGTTTCGACCGAATGCGTCTGACGTGTAAGTGCCAGCGCATTCTTCTGTCAAAAGTGACGCCTAAGTAAGTTGCCTTAGGCGCCCACTTCAGCTTTCGAGTACCTAGTGTGATTTGTTTTGGTGGCGTGTAGCGTTTAGTGTATTTTTGTTTTCGGCGAGAGTAACAGATGGCTTGCGACTTTTCCGCCGAGAAAGTGAGATGGTTTTCTTCCGCCCACTTCAGCGTCAAGTTCATCTGTTTTTGGAGTATTTTGAGTTTGTGGTCGAGGTTCATTCCTCTAGTTAAGACGGCTATGTCATCAGCGTAGAGAAAAAGCCGTATTCGCGGTATGTGCGGTATGTCATTGACATAGAGCGAGAACAGCAGCGGAGAGAGGACGGAGCCCTGGGGGACCCCAGCCGCAATCCTCCGCCTAGAGGATCTCGCCTTACCCACACTTACTACGAATGTGCGGTTTGAGAGGAAAGATTTAACGATTTCCGTTATATCTTGAGGGAGGACGCGCCGAAGTTTGGCTATGAGTGTTGTGTGTGGCACTTTATCGAAGGCTTGCACCATGTCGAGATAAATGACAGGTACATCCTGTGTAAGTATTAGATCAGCGGAGATCTGCTGAGCCATACAAAGTGCTTGTAATGAAGCGGAGTGGCCCGGTCGGAATGCGAACTGTTCGTCTCGAATTAGGTTACGCGAGAGAACAGTTGGTAGGATTCGCGCGAGGAGAAGCCTTTCGAACACTTTTCCCATTATCGGGAGAAGGCTGATTGGCCTGTGGCTCGCCGCGATCGTTAGATCCTTTCCGGGTTTCGGAAGCATGGAAATACTAGCAAATTTCCAGCTTTCCGGAAAATACCGCTGTGTGATGCAGCTATACGCGTAAGCTCCGTGCTTATAACCGGCAAGGCCTCCTTAAGAACGGGAGGGCCTATCCGGTCAGGGCCCGGCGCCTTGCGACTACGCAAGCATGTGATTGTAGCCGAAACTTCTTCGACTGTGCAGTGTGTGAGTGTTTCTGCGTTGTCCTCCGTCTCCTCTCAGAGCACACGACCCTTCCACCACCCCTTTATTCCTACCACGCCCCTCAACGACCAACGCCTGCCGCAAGGCGTCCCGTCGCACCAACGCATGCCAGTGGCCACACCTCTCTCGCCCCCTTCATTCTTCCACGCCCCTCAACGACCCACGCCTGCCGTAAAGCGCCCTACCACAACAACGCAGGTCGGGGCACACGCCCCTTCCACCACCCCTTTATTCCTACCACGCCCCTCAACGACCAACGCCTGCCGCAAGGCGTCCCGTCGCACCAACGCATGCCAGTGGCCACACCTCTCTCGCCCCTCTTCATTCTTCCACGCCCCACAACGACCCACGCCTGCCGTAAAGCGCCCTACCACAACAACGCAGGTCGGGGCACACGCCCCTTCCACCACCCCTTTATTCCTACCACGCCCCTCAACGACCAACGCCTGCCGCAAGGCGTCCGTCGCACCAACGCATGCCAGTGGCCACACCTCTCGCCCCCTTCATTCTTCCACGCCCCTCAACGACCCACGCCTGCCGTAAAGCGCCCTACCACAACAACGCAGGTCGGGGCACACGCCCCTTCCACCACCCCTTTATTCCTACCACGCCCCTCAACGACCAACGCCTGCCGCAAGGCGTCCCGTCGCACCAACGCATGCCAGTGGCCACACCTCTCTCGCCCCTCTTCATTCTTCCACGCCCCACAACGACCCACGCCTGCCGTAAAGCGCCCTACCACAACAACGCAGGTCGGGGCACACGCCCCTTCCACCACCCCTTTATTCCTACCACGCCCCTCAACGACCAACGCCTGCCGCAAGGCGTCCCGTCGCACCAACGCATGCCAGTGGCCACACCTCTCTCGCCCCCTTCATTCTTCCACGCCCCACATCGGCCCACGCCTGTCGTAAAGCGCCCTGCCGCAACAACGCAGGTCAGAGCACACGCCCCTTCCACCACCCCTGCATTCCTACCACGCCCCTCAACGACCAACGCCTGCCGCAAGGCGTTCCGTGGCACCAACGCATGTCAGTGGCCACACCTCTCTCGTCCCCCTTCATTCTTCCACGCCCCACAACGGCCCACGCCTGTCGTAAAGCGCCCTGCCGCAACAACGCAGGTCAGAGCACACGCCCCTTCCACCACCCCTTTATTCCTACCACGCCCCTCAACGGCCAACGCCTGCCGCAAGGCGTCCCGTCGCACCAACGCATGCCAGTGGCCACACCTCTCACGCCCCCCTTCATTCTTCCACGCCCCACAACGGCCCACGCCTGTCGTAAAGCGCCCTGCCGCAACAACGCAGGTCAGAGCACACGCCCCTTCCACCACCCCTTTATTCCTACCACGCCCCTCAACGACCAACGCCTGCCGCAAGGCGTTCCGTGGCACCAACGCATGTCAGTGGCCACACCTCTCTCGTCCCCCTTCATTCTTCCACGCCCCTCAACGGCCCACGCCAGCCGTAAAGCGCCCTACCACAACAACGCAGGTTAGAGCACACGCCCCTTCCACCACCCCTTTATTTCTACCACGCCCCTCAAGGACCAACGCCTGCCGCAAGGCGTCCCGTCGCACCAACGCATGCCAGTGGCCACACCTCTCTCGCCCCTCTTAATTCTTCATCGAAATGGATATTCCCCGCCCGATGTGGCTCAACTCAAGGCGAATTTGAACAACTGTCTTTAAAATTGGGGGGTTTACATGAAGGCCCAGAGGCATTTTCAAACTTTTCTCAAAAATGACTTCAAATTTTTCTTTAAATTTTAGAAAGGATAGAGTAATACTTATGAAGATGGCATGTGTCCGTTTTTCACTGTTAACTCTGAATTTTCGAAAATTGAAAAGTTTGAATTATTTGGCGTCTTCCTACAACTACAAACTTGAAGATAGAGACTTTCCCTTAGAATGAAATTTGTTGCCCATAATTCGTTTTTTTATTAAGGTCACGTATATTTGAAACATATAGTAGTTTCCACGTGATACTGCGTGCAATGTGTGCAATTTTAAAAAATAACAGAAACAAGACTTTCTCAAAGACGGCTCCAATTTTTTTCTTTAAATTTTTGGTAGAGATAGTGCTAAATATACCCTATAAGGTGACATAAATTCCATACTGCTCTATTCTTTTGTTTTAAAAACATACAAAAATTTAATTTTTACCGTTTTCTGTGAAAATTAGCTCAAAATTCCGCATTTTCAGAAACGCTCAAACGCTATTTTCTCAAAGGCTGCCCAAAATGTTTTCTTCAAATTTTTCGTACAGATAGTACTAATTGCACTATTTAAGATGACATCGAATTAATGATACTGTATTCTTTGTTGTTTCTTTTTCAAAAATTTTACATATGCAATTTTTTTGAAATATCTCTCTCACCGTTAATATGCACATTTTAACTATTCGTATACATTATTAGATTTGTGAGTGAATGTACTTCAAATGACTTCAAACCAAATTTTTGGAAAACAAAATATTTCTATTAAAAAGGTCTCTAGAGTTTGTTTTCTTAGAAACGGCTCCGAATTTTTCAACAAAAATGTCCACAAAGTACGAGGTTTTACTCTTCTTTAATATTTTAGAAGTACTATTTCGAATCTACCACTAGGAAACGGAAAAATTGAGAAAACTTTAAAAAAATGTATTTTTGGTGGCGATAGATGGCAGGTGGCAAGAGGATGGAGGAAGAGTGTAAACCTAGCTCACACCAAGGAAATTAGAAAACTTTACTACGAGGAAGTCTGTGCCATTCTGTAGCGCCAGTTGTTTGCCATCTGAAATGACTCTTGTGCATATGCTGTGTACATATGCGGAGGGGAAAAATAAAATTCCGTATAATTAATTTCCGCTTTCTCCTCACATGCGTTATGAAATTTACATACTTGTATACTTTTTTCCACAGCATGAGTGATGTATTATAAAACGCAAATAAAAGATCAATGAACGTAATATATTAACGTAATATAATCAATGATTATATATATATATATATATATATATATATATATATATATATATATATATATATATATAATCAGTATTGAAATTGTTTTAAAATGATTTTTTGGAAATAAACATAATAAAATTAATAATAGTGATAATCAAAATGTCAATTTAGAAAACAATTACGAGTACACTTCCATTTATTCAATCTCCCGCCTAGGGCGGCAAGTCCTATAAGTTATTTCTGTTGCATGGAGAAATTAATTCAGTTTAAGTGTTGGGAAGGAAGGGTGGTAATTTACTTTATTGATATTTTACTTTAGTTTGAAGTAAGGGGCCCCCGTGGATCTACTGCCTAAGGCCTCTTGTTTTCTCTGGGTACCCCTGTACTGTATTCTGCTTTCTCTTATGGGCAGTGAAGTCAAAATTCTCGTATGAGGGTCCTTACATTTTGGGAATTTCTTTCAAATTCTTTGATGTTTCCACGATTTTGGGAGTTTCTTACTTTTTATTTTACCTGCATGAGGAGACCAGTCAGTGGTGGATCAAGGGGGACCACGCCCTCCCCCCCTCTGGATCCGCTACTGATTGGACATCGTAATCCCGGCTTAGAAATGTACTACGTATGCCCTAATGCGGGGATGGAATTTGTGTTTTTATATCATATTACTCTCAAACGATGAAAATGACAAATCGTATAAAATATATCTGCGGTTGTTTACACAATATTCTTTGTTATCTTTCAAAAGAACATGTGCATTTACCCTTTAAATGTTTATAAATCTAAAGGAAAAGCACATTGGCCACCTGGTAATCCTCGAGATGGATTACTCCTTTTTCGACAATATAAAACATAATGATGCATGGCTTTATGTTTATACCCTCTTTATGTTGGCAGAACACAAAAGTTAGCCATCATGTATTGGCTAACACTCGAAAGTTGGAATACTCATGAATTCAACTCCGGGAATTTTCACCGAAATTCTTGAGATTCAAAAATGTACGTACTATGTGCAACTCCGTGCAATAGCGCTCGAGTGTAATAGGACATTTCTTCAAATTATTTTCACCAAATAGAAATTTTAATGATAAAATGACAAGTTATTCATTCAACTTCCTTTATTTTTCTGTTCATGTGTTTCATAAGGCAGATTACGGTGCCGGCGTCAACATTTGAAGATAATATTATGTCATTAAAGTTATGTTTTTCTTTTCATTTTCCTAGAAAACAAAACTTTTTTGTAAGAAATACAGACCACATAATATTTGTAAAATTGAATCGTCTTCAGAGAGAAACTTTTAGAATTCTTCTTCGGAAATTATGAAAGAGTTCCCCCGCCGTGGATCTGCCCATATTTCATGACACATATCTTATATAATTTATTCTAAAACGTTTTCGAAATCAAACCCTTAAATCCCCTCGAACTATTGGGGTTTGAAGGCTCTTCAACTGCTTACTAAGGTCATTGAGATCCCAGAATTAGCATTGTATGACAAATACTACGTACTCTATATTTCCGATATAGAACCAGTATATGTCGTGGCCTCCTCTATTGCTACTAAAGGAGGCCGTAGCTAAGTGAAAGAATGTGAAAATTAAATCTTAGACATTTTCTGCATGTTTGCTTTGCGTTTAAAAGAAAATAATTACTATAGGCCTAGAAATTTCAATACAATTCCGCAAGACATTATTTAATGGCAATGGGTCAACCCACTGTGTAAGAAATATTCCCTTACACCATGGGTGAACATCATATTTGCATGCTATCCTGAATTGTAAAGAAAAGAAAGTATGACCTATTGATCTCATATTTTATCCATGCATGGATCTCTCATTTACTTTTAACATCAAGGGCATTTCTTATGTAGCACAGTAGCATGTTGTGCTTTTACCCCACACCCCCATCTCTGCCGCGCCGCAGTCACATGCGCAATGCGCAACTTACGTGTTGTAGTAGTCAAATGTTTACGGATTTTATGCAATTTTACCACAACAACGCACACGAAATTTTGACGTTGGCAACTGTCAACCTGTTCGACCTTTGGGTGTCCTGTAGTGTCATTGGGTGGATGGGATGTGGTAATATTTAAAGGGGTCAAACACATTTTCCGACGATCCAATAATGTTTGAAATAAATTTGATTTGTTGAGAAGTGCAATAAGAATGTGTTGTCTTTCCTGAGGGAATCTTTCTCTATTTGAAGTACAAAAGGTAAATATACGTTATTGCTCCTCACTATAATTTAGTTTGATGCCCTTTAATTCAAATTTCTTTAATTTAATGGAAATTCTCCCGATCTCTCACTTAATGTCATCTTGTAAGTATCTCATTTTAGTATTTCATGAACCGGATGCTACTTGTCAACTTAGTCCTAGTTTTCCATCCCATCCTAGAAGCTCTCAGTGTGAGCGGCAAATCCGTACGTCTAATTCGAACTTGAACGTAGAATAGTTGTGGCTATTATTTACATTAAAATTAGACTTTCAATGCTCAAAGAGTTCTCATATTTATTCAAAAAGTGTGAAGTTTTAAAGTTTATCATTTTATCTTTATTTTTGGTCTTTATTTCTGCTTTCAATGTAATTCTTACAAACAATTTACAGTAAATGAAATCATACAAATTCATTATTTATTTTAGGTGAGTAGTTCTTGTAGAAATACCCCCCAAGAGTATCATTTGAAGTCTGGAAACAGAAAGTTAATAAAACAGTATTTGAGACAAGGGAGTAAAATTGTTCATAACAAAAGGAATTGTAGAAATGTCATCAAAATTGGTTCATTATATTATAGATTTTTTAAATATCTTATACTTCTCTTAGTTTGATGAAAGTGTTGCATTTTACTTCAGAACTAGTTCCTTCATGGTTTCGTTCTTTATTTTCTTGAAACGGTTGAGAAGGAATACGTGTTTCTCTTTTTCACCCTTGAAGTATTAAATTGCAAGAGAATCCAAAACTAACGTCTGCATAAAAGGGGTATGAAACATGAGCTTGTACATAAGATGCATGTGAACAAAAGCGTGAAGTGTGACCTCTTGGAGTAAAACTGTGTGTGACCAACAACAGGTCGCAGTTGCTGTGTTTTCATGAGCAAGTAAGTATTGTCTCTTGCCTTTTCATTGTAAGAAGGTCTTGTGGAATAAGTTAAATATGCTTGGCTTAAAGAAGTTCTAAAAAATTGTCTCCTCAAACAGCACAACTGTAAATTGTTTTTACAATTTTATTGGTATAAATGCATCATTTTAATTGAGAGGAGAGATAATAAAATACTCAGGAAAAATACTTTCTACTCTTCCAATACCCAGATGTTCTGTGTCATTCTATATTGTTCGTAAAATTTAATGTCAATGTTACAAAACAAGGGTACAATTGGAGGAAAATTTCAGCCTTTGGTAAAATTATTCTATATTTTTAGTTGAAAAATTAATTTCACAACAATTTAGAACTGCAATAGAATATTCTGGTTTAAGTGTGGATTCAATTTCCTGTTGACTTTTTGATAATGGAAACTTGTATTTGAAGAAAATATTCTTTTCACAATATTTTATTTGCATTATAATTTTTGCTTTTAAGATTTTTTTAAGACTTCAGTGTGTGTTGTTGTTTTATTTTTTCTAGATTTTCATTTTCCTTTTATTCCAGCCAAAATGCCACCTCGCCAGGAAGCTGTGGGTCCAGGAGGGTCAGAATTGAAATTTGTTGGGAATTCCCCTCAAGAAGTTGCTAAGCAAGTGCGTGTCCTAACTCTCAATGATGGAGAGCATCAAGATTCTACTCTCTATCGGCTACAGAAAGGCAAGTAAACATGTTAACACTTGAAATATCTCTTCAAAAATGTATGATTGATTTCAATAATAATTAACAGTGAAATTTATCCTCAATTTTTTTAAGACTTTAGACAATTTCAGAATTTTAATTTAATTTTCTTTATTGCTTGTTAATATGGAATGTTACTTGCATGTAAATTCTGTAAAATTTGTTGTTTGTGTATATTTAAGACTATTGCAAGCCCTCCTGTACATATTTTGTTATAATGTCACTGACACTGATTTGTAGTAAATTAATTAAATTTTAAAAATGATCTTTCACTTATTAATAATTATAATTATCAATCATAATTAAGTTGTATAATTGTAAAACTTTTATCGCTGCTCAGAAATTGTGTGTGCAAGTCTAGGTGCAATAAATTTATTTCTCATTGAATTTGATGCTAAATAAATAGATAAATAAGTAAATAAATTACTACAATGAGAACATACAGATTAAAAAAATTGTTTAAAAAGAAAAAGTACCAAACTCTCCTTCCAGATATTTGTTCAAAGAAGAATGCAAGTTGATAATTATCAAAACTCTCTCTGAAGTGGTGTATAATAATGCATTAAGAACTGTTTGGATGATTTATTTTTATTGAAATGTCATTTGAATCTAGATGAACCATTAGTGACTTTTTTTTTCCCTCCATAAAACTGTTTTCAGTTAGCTCTCATACTATCCTAAAATCAGTTAATAAGGAAAGAAGTTTGCATGTAAAGTAGTAGTGTATTTCATACATTTTTTTGAAGTATCTTGTTTTATTCTGTTTATTCTTTTTACTATTATTGATTTGTGAAAAAATAGGATAAGTTAGATGCTGAACTAATCAGTTTAAAACCTATGTTATGATTTTTAACTATTGATGCTGCTAACCTCTTGTAGTATAATCATGAGTTGTATGGTCAGAAAAATGATTAATAATAATTCTATTGGCAAATGTTTTAAAGTAAGAAAGTAAAGTAAGAAACATTTGGTTTCATGTGATATTATTCAATTGAAAGGGTAGTGCTAACTCTCATTTCATAAATCCAAACTAAAGGTTTTAGAATGTCTCCTAAGAACAAACATTATAATTGAAATGGTGAACAAAGGTGTTCATAGAACTACTGTGTGTAGAAAGCAGACAGAAGTGTATTCAGAAAGTAAGACACGTCTCATTGCACTAAAACTTTCTTTTTCCTCAACTGAAAACTATAGACATGTGATTTAGCACTATGTTCTCCTGATCCCTAAAAATAAATTTTTCTAATGATGCTACATGAATTATTGTACAGGTTGGTGGCTTCACTTGAGACTTGGGCCCTCATTGTTTGGTCGCAAAGTGAGAGTGTTCTGCAATTTGCCAGCAAAAGTTGAAGAGCCGTTTGAGAGAACACAGTATCGTGCATTATCATGGCAGCATGACTCAAGTACTTCATCAACTGATGATTCATCAACTTATATTGAAATTTTTATGTCACGACCTGGTTCTTTCCACTACTATTTCACATACAGTGACAGGTATTATTTGTATGCTTTTTCTAATATTGTTTCTTACCAATGGTGCTAAAACTGAAGTACAGATGAACAACAAAGAAGCATTCTACAAAAAGATTTTGAATAAAAAATGTAGGTGTCAATAACCTTATTTTTCATTTTTTAATATAATATCCTTTTGAATATTGCCTTGAATTGTTTGTAATTGGTAGCTATTTTATTTAACCATTTTATTTTTATAGTTTTGGAAGGCAAGTGAATTAGAGATTAATACTACACTCTGAAAGAGAGAATTGGTTTAAAATTCATGCCTATAGAGATGAAAATCACATTAAAAGAAAATATTGTACTTTCTTAGCTAGACTGATTTTTTCCTTTAGTGGTTTCTGAAAATTTTCTTTATAAAAAAGAATTATTTACATCAATATTCCATTTATTTTGACCCAAAGAATAAGAACTTGTCTCCTACATTTTTTCTCTCATCGTGCCTATGTTTCTCTGGCATGTTTGTAAATATTTAGTTGGAAAAATGAAATTGTTTGTTCTTAGAAATCCACATCCTATTCTCAAAGTCATTCTTTTAAAGTATTAAAGAAATGCAAGAATATATCACACCTCTTACGTTATTCTTTCTTTCTTTTTTTTTCCCTTCCATGTGTCCTTCAGCTCTCTCAAAACATAATTAAAAACTTTCAAATAGAATTGTAACATTGAAGTGTTAAGGGAAATCACTTTATACTTCTGGTTAAGATGATGCTATGAAAGATTTTCTAAATGTTGTAGTGATACATATGAGCCCCAGGGTTCAGGATTCTTCTTAGTTGATCCAGTATTAAGAGTGGGAAACAATGAGTTGCTCCCTCTGGATTGCATTCAGTGCCAAACTGTCCTCTCAAAGTGCCTAGGACCCTTTTCCTCTTGGGAGGCAAAATTGCTTGTAGGAAAAGAAAGTGGCTACAATATGATTCATTTTACTCCAGTGCAGGTAAGCTCTACTGAAAAGGTATTTCTAAGTATGAATTAAAAAACTGCAAACTCTTAAATTATTGCATTTTTTGTTCTTAATTTAAAGGAACTTGGAGATTCAAATTCAGCTTACAGTTTAAGAAACCAATTGAAACTTAATCCAATATTCTCTGAAGGAAATCACATCATTGAGTATGCTGACATTGAAAAATTTATTGATAAAATGAGACATGAATGGAAAGTGAGTAGAAGTGATTGTTTTCATATGTATACTTTTGTTTTGATTTGATAATACAACTTAAAAATCATTAATGTTCTGTGTACATTTATTTCATTGTTTGTACTTCCCTTTTCTAATTCATCATGTTCTAAGGATCAGTTCTTAAAATTTATTGTATGAATCACATATATTAATGTAAAGACTTTCATATTAGGAGACAACTTTTAAAAATGATAGTAAAATTAAAGATAATGTTTTTTCTGTAATACATGGTTAAATTACAAAATATCTTTAAATGCATAATATAACCTGTTAATAAAAATAATAAAATACCCATTAAAAATTCCCATTCAAATGAAAAAAAGTTCAACTGTTGTGTGTGTTAACAAAGTAAAGATAAGATTACTAATGTCACTTCTGTGGTGGAACTTATTGGAAGCACACACTTTTTAAATTCCCAGTAAATAACTAAGCACTATACCTGTGCCAAAAATATCAATGGATTCATTTGTATAAGATGAAGAAATGGTGACAAAATGAATGTGTTACTTTAGAATTGTTATGATGTTAGGTAATTACAAAGATATCCTGGAAATATATTTAAATTCTGTATCTTAAAAGATTTAATGTTATTTTGTGTATATTGCTTGTTTTCACTCTCAAGAATGTTTACTGTTCTATTGCAGGTTGCCAGTGTATGCGATATTGTTCTTAATCACACTGCAAACGAAACAGATTGGCTTCAAGATCATCCTGAATGTAGTTACAATCTTATCAACTCCCCTCATTTACGGCCTGCATACTTGTTAGATGCTCTTTTGAATATCCTTACTCAAGAAGTTTCTGAAGGCAAATGGGAGTTCTCTGGTATTCCCTCTGAAGTAACTGAAGAAGCACATCTTTCGGTGGGTATTTCATACCTTTTGCAATCAGTCCTTGCCTTCTAAGGATTATTAACAGTTTCAAGGAACTCTCAGAATTACTTGCACAAAATGAAAATAATGGGTTGAGTTTGAAAAGTACAGCATGAAATTTATAAGTAACTATTTCTTTTCAGTTTTAGGACAAATTTTTTTTATCACATACTGAAACAAAAAATCTCAACACAATGTGGGAACGGGTATCAACAAGATTCCAACAATTCTCATTTCTCTTGTGTTTTTAACGAAAATTCAAAAAAGAGCTCATATGTGTTATGAAGCTGAAAAACCATATAAACTATGAATACATGTCTGTTTCATTGGTTTAACTGAAAAGAAAAACATTAATTTTGTCAATTTCAGTAGGTTTTTAGCCTTCATGTTACTGGAAAATATGTTTTCCATGAATTGTGTGCAGTTTTTTCAAATTGTTTGAGAGATTCTAATTGGTTAAGATTTTCCACAAATCGTATGCATTTGTGTTACTTTGAGAACACATGAGAAGCACTAACATTAAGACTCATTCTCATTCCTTCTTAGTTTATTGGACAAGAAACTGATATAAATACTACAAATTCTTTCTTAAATGAAATTTGAAAGAAATATAACCCATAAATACCATACAAATATAATAAAACATTTAAAATAAGTGATAAATTATTTTTCATGGAATTTTCCGAAACAATTTGCACTGATTGGAACATTGCATTTTGAACAATAATAAATTGTTTGTGGTTTGCAGAGGCCACATTTTATATTTTTATTATTATCTTTTTTTAATTGTACAGAGCATTCAAAAAGTCTCTCTGCAGTGGCTGTCTCCCCCCTCCACCATCCTTTATACGGAAACGGCAACATCGCGAGCTTATACTTGGGTTTCTGTTACCTGGCTGATAACAGCTGTCAGCTGTTACGGTTTCATCCAATTGGAAGCTTAAACGTCCCCACAGTGACATCACTGTGATGACGTTTTAGCTCTCGATTGAATTACACCGTAACAGCTGATGAAGTGTCATCAGCCAGGTTAGAAAAACCTAAGTATAATCAGTGTGAGAGTGTTCGAATGTTATTCTCAGAAGCGTGCTCGCTGCAAGCTTGCAGTAGTTGAAATAAAAATACGTGATCATTTTCTTATATGACCACCACAATGTTGCCTTTTCCGCTTAAAGGATGGCAGAGTGGGGAGTCAGACACTGCAGAGAGACTTTTTGGATGCTCTGTATGATTTATGCCATCAAATTTGATTACATCAGGCAATGCATCACTTCGTGGTCTTCCTTGTTTTATATCTGGAACCACTGGAATTTCTAGGTCATTGACAGGTACTTCAGTGGATATTTTCATGAATGTGGGAGCTACTTGAGATTTAAAATCCACTTGTCAATCTTTCTTAGTGTTCACAATTCTGTTAAATTTTCAGGCATTCACAAAATAAGGTAATTACTATTGCCTGTCGATAGATAATCCATGTGCAGAAATTCTAAATTGTTTAAAATTTGTATTCAAGTGATCAAAAAATGGTCTCAGTTTATTAAATTTGTCCTGTTTGTCTAGTCTACCATTATCTGAGGCATGAATAAACTTTAACTTCTTGAAGCCCATTTCTAGACGTTTTTTTCTTATAATTGAAGTCCTTTATCTTCATCTTAACTCCAATAAATTTTATTTTGAGGTAGCATGCAATATCCTGTCAAAATTAGAAAACCAGAGAACTGCCGCAATTCTATATATGCTGTATTGAAATAGAGGACATTTTTATCTGGCCCGTACTTCACAGAAAAAATTATGATCTGAGTAAGTAAATCTTTAGTGATAAAAAGTTCAATGATTTCTGTTGTGCTCGTGGTACCGTACATGTTTTGCAAATGCTCTTCCTGTTCTACATCAGATGGTATCTGATGAAAAAGAGATTAATTTTTCGATTGGGGATGTGATACAGGATACAATAATGATGAATTCAAGCCGGGAGAAATGAAGACGTGCACAAACTGCCAGTCATCTGAAGAGCAATCAATTAGCCTTGTGCGAGGTGATGCAGCGCGTTCCCAAAGATACGTTCACACAACTTTATGTGTAACATTATAAAATAAGCACCAAAGGAAAATTTAAAATTTTCTTTTGGTGCTTTTCATGACACATTGTTTTAGATACATCAATATATCATAAAAGTAAAGAATATTTTTTTAAAGTTTAATTGGAATATTTTTGGTGAAATAATAAACATTACATCTGAAAAGTAGTGACGCACCACATATTTAAAAAATCTATAAGTCTTTGTTAAACGATAGCTTGTTAATACAATTTTTTTTTGTTATAACCAAAACTACATATTTTTCAAGAATGTTTATAACAGTAAGATATTTAAGTTAACAATTGAAGAAATTTAGATAGAAGAAAATGTTGCATTCACACATCAGTGGAACTTAATGGGTTAATTAATATGCTTGGGGTTTTGTATCTAAGCAAGAGGATTTCAAAAAATCAATTTAACATTCTATTCTGCCTGTTTCATGAGTTATCTGTATTAGATTTCTCAGCAAAAGTGACTGACGATATCCTGGTATACATTCATATCCTTTCCTGAACCAGTGACCAAATTTCCCTCATTCTTCCACAAATTCTATTCTCATGGAATCAATCCCTGTGTTCTTATGAGTATACTCTCGTATTATTTTCTGTATTTTTTTTAAAACTATAATTAGATCAACAGAAATGTGAAGGCAAACTTTTTTTTAATGTATAAATAAAGTTCTTGGATACAAAATTGAAATTTACTAGCTTTTATTGTATCCTAAATAATATATATTATCATCCAAAAGAGTGACATTGCACTACCAATGGAGACCTTTTTTTAACTGTGATATGACAAATGTTATGCTTAATTTTGGGTGCAATAGTAAAACTTGTACTTTACACCTACTGATTGCTATTTTACCTCCCAAAAGAAACTTGCTGATAAAAAATGTTGATTTATATTAGTACACTAACGCATATCCAAGGGGAAATATCATCAAATCAGATAGTAATCAAAAGAGACATTTGCTGTCTTCCATGAGATTGATGTCACAAAAAGTTGTATTTTCAGTGTATGTATGGAGTTTTTACATATTTTTTAGGCAATTAGAAGTGCTCTTCTTGGCTTCTTCCTCCCTCAAGTGAAGATTCCTGAGCTATATATGCTCGATGTGAATCATATTGTGAGCGATTTTCAAGATCTGGCTCGAAGACGTGTGCCACCTGTAGGAACAATTCCCACACCAAGTCCCCAAGAACTTAAAATTATTCCTGATCCATTGTATCGCCGACTGAAAGCAACAGTGGATATGGAATTAGCATTACGCATTTATAACGTGTACAGGTGAGTGACAATTCATTCTCACAGAAGCAGAAATTATAGATTGAAATACTAGTAATTATGTGATGTATTTCTATAATTATGGTAGTCTGATTGTTGTCCAATAAATTGACATTTTATTGCGATATATTTTATGTATTTGGACAGAAATAATTTAAATATTTTTAATAACTCTGAAAATGATTGTGGACTTTATCGTTAACATGTTTTCAAATTGTCTGGTGATGATTATGGAAATTCTTTGAAGAAATATAGCATTTATAACTTTGACCCCAAAGTGATTTTTGTGAATGTTGTTCTTTCTTCAACATTTCAACTCTCCCCACCATCCTTGTTACAGAAGTGATAGTTTTGATGAGGAAACCCGTCTGCGACGTTGCAGTGAAGAATTGCGAGCCCACCTTGATAAGCTGAATAGTGCTATATTCAATGAAGTTCAGGGTCATTTAGAGGCAGCTGTTGATAACTCTATTGCTGGTATGCGATACTTTCGAGTTCAGTCTGATGGTCCTAAACTAAAAGATGTTTCAATAAAAAATCCTTTAGTTCCTCGGTGAGTATGAGTATACTAACTTAGTAAGTATAGTAACTAACTTCATTAACTACATTTTTATTTATTACATTTTATGAGGGAAATGGCTGTGATAGTCTCAGACCTTTAAATAACTAGATCCTTGACAGTTTTCTATTTATTTCTGCTTTGTTTTCTTCTCCTTCCCTGTTCTTTGTCCTCTCTCTCCCTTCCCTCCCCCTATCTGTATTCCACCTTCTTTGTGCATCAAGTTGTACTTGTGCAATGTGGCAATTGCAATTGTGTATGTTTTTCATTTCTGACAGAAGAGCAAGGTGTTTGGATTGAGATATATCATGGAAATAAATTTTACTGGAGAGGGTTACTCCAACTCAAGAATTCGTTACAATTAGACTTTTCTCACGAATACCTCAATTTTTTTTATTAAATTCCTTATTGAGAAGGTAGAATCAAATATGCTTCGTCTGCTTTTTATTGGAATGTTATGTGAAAAATGTTTCAAACCTTTTGAGGATCAAAATATCTTAAGTGAAGTTAAGATAAGATCTTAAGTGAAGTATACCATTTATTTCTTGCGACAAATAAAATTGTTCAATCTGATAGTATTTATTTTAGAAAAAAAATATTTGCCATAACTTTAGTCCCAACCCGTTCAGTGAAGTTGTTTGCATTGTATGTGTGCCCCTGAGTTTCAAGTCTTCATTCTTATGCTTAACACCAATGTGTTCTAGTGTTGTTATGACACTATTTTTGTGGCGTGAAATGTAGTTTGAGAACGTACTTTGAAAATTAAAAATAAGTTAATACAATAGAAATAAATTTCTTCAAAAATGTTTTTTCTCAAGAAACAATTGAAACATGTTTAACATCTAGAATTATATTTTACAACTTAGTTTTATTTCTGGGTAAATACTTTATTAGATCATTATGCTTTATTTAATCTATTTTCTAGGTATTTCACTGATTATGGGTCTCCAAAGAATATTGCTGATTATGAAGAGCTTGCTTACTCACCCAAAGGTTGTTTTGTGATGGCTCACAATGGTTGGGTAATGAATGATGACCCTTTGCGAAATTTTGCATCATCAGATTCAAATGTTTATTTAAGAAGAGAACTCATTGCATGGGGCGATAGTGTAAAATTGAGGTAAGAAATCTTCATGTAGTTTAGGATATTTGAGTATCAATAACTATATCTAATGTATTATCTGAATCAGTTGATGTATTACTACTGAACATCAAGGACCATATCTTTATCAGAGAATATCTGTCTTGTATTTGTGATTAAGTTTCGGTGATTTTATTGTGTCACATTAAAAAAAATTTATTGTATTTTTCATTCAGTAACAGAAGCTTGAAGATTAAATAGGTGAAATTCAGTTATGATTGCTTCCAAGGTGGAATGAGGATAAATTGGCATTTCATTTGCTTTTAAAATGTTTGTTTCTTCAGATATGGTGATAAACCTGAGGACTGTCCTTTTCTGTGGCGCCAAATGCAAGATTACGTGGAATTAACTGCTCAAGTATTTGATGGAATTCGACTTGATAATTGCCATTCAACACCTATACCAGTTGCAGAGGTACTTGTTTCATTAATGCTGACTTTTATAATGAATGTTAAAGAATTTTCAATAGTCTTGAAAATTATTCTGTGTATCAACATCATTTTTCAAAGAAAAGACTATAGTGGTAAAGTATAATTACACAGGGTCCATTAAGTACAAGTAGTGTATGTCAACCATCACAGACAAACTTTCTTCGTCGTTCTTTTTGGAACTCCGTATATCATATTCATTTCTTAACATGTTCTCTAAAACCCTCTTCAAAAGGAAAACTGAATTTTTTTCTTTCATGTAGGCCAATAACTATTTTTTTATTAACACTGAATGTTTACAACTCCTTAATAAGGTTAAAATGGGATAATTATGAAATGTTTTGTGAAACGAATTTTCGAGATGTTTTTGATAAAAACTTGAATTGAGTGCTTTTAAAAATATGCTATTTTTATACCCTTTTACTTAAAAATGTAGAGCTGTTTTAAAAAAATATTGTTTCAACATTTTTTGAAAATTATTTCCTTTTCATTTAAATATCATCATCATCATCATCATCATCATGACCTGCAGGTGTTTAGATATGATCCTGTTCCTGATTGTGCAGGTTCAGTAGACCTAGTAGATTAATCTTCTAGGTGTTCCGGGTTTTTCCATCTCTTTAAAGGTCTTCCAATGTCTCTGTTTCCAATTGTTTTATATTTCCAGATGAGTTTGATAGTGTGTTATTCTCCATCCTGCAAATGTGTTCTTTCCATCCATTTTGTGATTCTTCAATTTTTTTCTATTGGATCTTTGGTTTTTAGTTTTCTTCTGATGTTTTTGTTTCTCAACCTGTCTCTTCTCGTGACTCCTAAGAAGTGTCGTAGGAATGTCATTTGTGCTGCCTATATTTTCTGCTTGTTGTCTTCCTTCATTATCCATGTTTCTGAATGATATAGAAGCATTAGTTTATCTGTGATGTTATGAAGTTTCAGTTTTGTGGTGGAATCCATATCTTTCCCAAAGTATCTTTTCATAGTTCCACACATTCTGTAGTAATTATGTAGTTTTCTCTCAATGTCTCCTTGAGTGTGGTATGTTAGTACATCGATTCTGTTTCCTAGGTAACTGAATTTTCTTACTTACTCTACTATTTCCCATTTATTTCAATTTTAACTCTTTGTTCTTTGCCTTGCCTTGGATTTTGTTTTGCTTATTGATATTCTCATGGAATATTCCTGTGCAACTTCTGATAGTTCAAAAATTGCCCTCTGTAAGTTATCTTCACATTCTGCTTCTATTAGCTGGTCATCTGCATACAGGATTGTGTCAATCTTTCTGCCTCCTTTGATTAAAATTCCCTTGTTCATCTTCTTCTGCAAATTTCTTATTAAGTGGTTAATATAGGTGTTGAAGAGAAGCAATGACAAACCACTGCCTTGTCTGCGGCCACTGCTAGTTGTTATTGATGTTGAGTTTCTCCCCTTTCTAAGCTGTATGATTATTCTGAATTTCTCGTAAAGGCTTTGTACTGCTTTAATTAAACAATGTGGGCTATTCTCTTCTTCCAAGATTTCCCATAATTTCTTCCTATGTACTCTGTCATAAGCTTTTTCTTAGTCCGCAAATATTACAAATGTGGGTAGGTTTACTTCTTTTCTTTTATCCATGAGCATTTGTAAAGTGAAGATGGCATCTTTGGTGCTCCTTCCTTTCTGAAACCACACAGTTACTCACCCACAAATTTCTCACTTCATTGATTCCGTTCTTTAACCCGGGAGTGCCTGCAGTATGTAGACTCACGCCAGTGCTCGCAATGTATCTCTCAGTTATAGCTGCAACTTTTTGTGACTGCACATGATCTGAAGGTCCATTTACTAAAATACATATTTTATTCAGTTGGTACATATCTCCCAATGCAATTGTTAATGAATCTTTCATTGCAGAATTCTTGTCTGAATACGTATGGTGAGAAAGGTAAAAATTGAAAAGTTCATGCAAAAATCATTAAACATGTTATTATCCTATTAAATAATATTTAATACAATTTCCACAAATTATTTTGGCATGTTCTAAATAAAATTATATATTTGACTCTTTCACAAAAATATTTAGCAAACCTTTGTCTTTTTTCATTTTGGAAGGTTCGCATTTTTTTCATTTCCCAACAGACATAATTTTTTTGTGAAATTGTGACAGTCGATTGTAGATAAGGCAAATGATTATGTTTTCTGAATAGGCACTTGTCATAGACATGGCTGAAAATAATTCCATGATATGTACTGCTCAGGCTAGGAGCTCACAATGCACTGGCACCATCATACCCAACATATATATGACATATCTCACGGCGCAGTAATCAAGTTTCAACATGCTTACAGGAAATGTTTCAGTGAAAGGATAAAAATAAAAGGCTAGGCGATCTTGGAAAAGTACAATGAAGGAATACATGAAATATCAGATGACTAACATATCGCAATAATTCAATTTTTTATATTATATTTTTTTTACCCTCTCTCTCTTCTTTCAATACTGTTTCAAGTTCTGACATTCTTATTAGGTGATTTGTGTGATCATAAGTGTATGTCTGTTCTGTTTCTTTTTCCTTCCTGTTGCCCCAACCTTCTTTGTTGTTCCAAAGTGTGTGGTAGTGTTTTATCCAATCTTCATCTGGAATGTTGTTTAGCAAGATTCAGCTAGAATTATTATTTAGAATGTTGTTCAGCAAGATCTTTTGTATTCATATTAAGATGTTTCAGAATTTTTAATCCCATTCTCATTGTGTTAATTTAAATATTTTCAGCAATAATTTTGAAAAACCCTTACTTGACAATGATATCATTTCAAATTGTGTCAAAACAGAATCTCTAGCTTGAGCAACTGCTAAAAACACCTGAAACTTAGCAATTTATAAGAATTCAAAACTTTGAACAAATGAACATTTTGGCTTATTATTAAACATTTCCAATGTTTTTTTTATTGAAATTTTGTATAATTCCTGGATGGTTCATTTTCATTAAAACTTGAGTTTTGAAAACTTAACGTTTTGAGCACAAGTTTGTGGACCTCTTAAACTTTGAAAATGGTTTCTTTTTGAAACTTTTTTCTTTGGTCAGTTTACTGTTTTAAAGAAGCAGGATTCCGTTTTAGGCAGGTTTTACTATGAATGTGAGTGCGTGTGTCTAGTGGAAAAAATGATTGCATGTTTAAAAGTGAGTTCCTACCTTTGCTTAAAATCTGCTTTTGGTGCAAAAAATTATTGTGTTCAGTATTTTTCTCTAAGTTTACTCTATATAATTGATTCATATGAATTCCGTGTTTTGTTTCACTATTTGTAAAATATTAAACTAAATTAATAGGACTTAAAGACTTAACTTTTTATTATTTTCCAGCAGGAATTACTTGATAATTCCAGATAATTGTGTATATTTCTGTGAATAAAATTAAATGTTTTCATTTTATTCATACATTACAGGAACAGTATATGATAAATGAAGTATGTGGTATAAAATTTTGTCGTAATTATAACAGACAAATAAAAGGTTGCACTTGAATGGAAATCTTTTACATTAAAGAATAATACCAGTTTTAGGCAAAGTTAGGTTACCTCAAAAATATTTTTGAATTGTTAACTCATTTTTTCATCATTACCTATTGTTCTGAGGGTTGCCATCAATTTTTGATTTTCCCACAGCACCCTAATGGAGATATAATCTTTTCAAAAAATCTTTTTCTCTTTCCATTTTCAGTACTTGCTGGATGCTGCTCGAAAAGTACGACCTGATTTATATGTTGTGGCTGAATTGTTCACCAATTCGGATCAGAAGGATAATATTTTTGTCAACCGTCTAGGAATTAGTTCCCTTATTAGAGGTGAAGTTATTCATTTTTATTCGTACTTCTTTTGTTTTCACCCTTTTGTGTTGATTTTTTTAATGGACTATATTCTCATATAAAATGTCATTTCAGAGGCCATGTCTGCATGGGACTCCCATGAATTGGGTCGCTTGGTATATCGATATGGTGGTGAGCCTGTTGGTGCCTTCTTCCAGTCCAGCCTACGACCACTGACTCCTTCAGTGGCACATGCATTGTTCCTAGATCTGACTCATGACAACCCCAGTCCTGTGGACAAGCGCTCTGTGTTTGATTTACTTCCCAGTGCTGCTCTTGTTTCTATGGCCTGTTGTGCCTCTGGCAGCAGCCGAGGATACGATGAACTTGTGCCCCATCATGTAAGTATTTGCATGAAAGTAATTATTAAATTTCTCTTTCTTGATAGGATATATCTTGGAATGGATAAATAAAATAAACAATTTTAGAATTTTTCTTAATGAAAAATATGTGAAGTTGACATTGAAAAATGTTTCTTGTATGTCTTCTGCTGTTGGAATAGTTGTATTGACTTCCTGTGAAAGCATTTATTAGTTATCATTTATTCTATAAATCTGCATTTGCATGAGTTCTGCTCATGAATCTGCACTTGCATGCTTTGCATGTTTATTCCAGTTGCCTCAGCTTTTTTATATTATGTTTAATTTGGGTTTGAGCAGATTCATGTGGTTGATGAAGGAAGGCAGTATTCAGAATGGTTTGAAGCTGGCGGGACAGTCAATCTAAAGACTGGAATTGTTGCAGCCAAGAGAGCATTGAACCAGCTACATTATGAATTAGGAAACTCACACTTCAATCAGGTTTGAAAACTTTCTCAATTATCTATGTAATATGTGTTGGAGGAATTCAGTTCAATTCACACTTCACAAAGTTGTACCAAGGCATTTTATTACTTAAGAGAAGTTCAGAGATAGTGTAATACTCAGAATTAGATCATTGTACTTCCTGAATTTAGGGCATTTGATTCAAATTATTCCAAATTATTTAAATTACTAAAATCTTGTGAATGTGCTTGAGACAAGGTCATTTATTTAAATCTAGTATTTGTTCCATTTTAGAGCATGACCTTGATCTGGGAGTGTAGGAACCTCCACATTAAATGTTAGAACTGTAAGTTGTTAATTTTATTTATCTTATTTGTGCTTTTAGGTTTTTGTCGACCAAATAGATTCCAATATAGTTGCAGTTACCAGACACTGTCCAGACACTCATCAGAGTGTGGTTCTAGTGGCTTACACTGCCTTCAGCCATCCAGCTTCAGATTGGAGACCTCATTATATAAAACCATTACGTCTAGAGGGAACTGTAGATGAGATTATTTTTGAAGCCTCTCTACAACACATTTCTAGCAGGTCAAAATTTGAAATTAACATCAGAATAAACTTTTTTCTTGGAATAATTGCAGTGAAACCTGTTTATAATGTTTTTTAAGGGACCATGAATTCTGAACACTCTATAGAGGAAAACACTGTAAAGAGAAAGACTGTGTATATGGGCTTTTGCTTGGGACCTGAAAAACCATAGAGAAAAACATTATACGGAGGAATGTTATAAAGAAGTTTCACTGTATAGATTTATAATAATTTATATTTTATATAAATTTGTAGATAATTTTAAGATGAATTATAATTTTTTAGATGTACTTTCAAAAGTTTTAATGCTATATTGATGCATGCTTTCAGGCCTGAAGTTCCTTCTTTCGAGAAGCCAGAATCTTTCGAGAAAAATTCCTCATATATTAATGGGCTTTTAGGTTATGAAGTGAAGATAAGAGAACATTTGAAAGTATCAGATTCTGATTTTCTAGAACAAGAAGAGACAGGAGATTCAAATATTTCTCAGTTAAAATTTACTAAATTTTGTCCAGGTTCTGTAGTTGTGGTCAGGTAAGAACTTCCACAATTGAATGCATTTGAGTTTCTCACAGTGGTTATTGTCTTTGCCATCTATTAATAATTCTATAGTACAGGCATGCACAACATAAAACAAGAGGGAGTGCCACCTAAATTTCAGGATCACCTGGGGCTTCCTGGTCCATTAAAACCATTAAACCCTCTTTTCCATTAAACATTTTTATTTACATTAACATTTTACCAGTAAAAAAATACCGGAAGGTGAATAAGATTAAAACTTTAATGATACAATTAATATATGCAAGTGATTTTTTGTGAATCATTTACAGGGTTGCCAGATTGTTTGGAGAGCTTTTCCTCCAAATGTCTTGTGTAAATTACTCAGTGTCGGCTTAAAAAGGAGAAATTGAGGAGTTGATCACATTTATGAAAGTTATATGTAATTTACATTGAGCTACAGGGCTACCCCCTTTTGATATTTTCAGGGGGGTCACAATCCCTCCGTGTGTGCACACCTATGTTCTCTAGTGATTCATTGAGTGTTATTTATATCCTTGAAGAATTATTTGACAATAATAAAAGTTTGAATAATTTTGGTGAACTATCTAATATATTTTATATTATCATTACAGAGTGAGCATTCAAAACAATGTTGTTCCTTCTTTAAAGAAGTTACACTCTCTAGTAAATGCTTTCACACAACCTACTCCAGAGGTCATTCCAAGTGTTGTTGGATTGGGAAATGTTGTGACTCGTCTGACACTGGCCAATCTCAATCGTGCCTTGTATCGTTGTGATGCAGAAGAGCGAGATGAAGGAAAAGGATTTGGAGCTTATGACATTCCAGGATTTGGTCCACTTGTGTACTGTGGCCTTCAAGGTATTTATCATGCCCCTTCTTTGTTCTCTTGTAGTGTTATATTACAAGTGAAGTTTCAAAATTTAAAAAAAATTAATATTTTGAAAGTGTTTGTTTCTTTAAAAATCAATCAGCAATATATTTTACAATTTATATTGAAAAGAGAAAATAACTGTGAGAATTGTCTTTGATAATATTTTTTCTATGACTTTTAGCTTATTTAGTGTGACTAATTGTCTTTTCAGGTTTTCTGTCACTTTTGGCTGACATTCGTGTAAAAAATGATTTAGGCCATCCTTTTTGTAACAATCTGCGCCAGGGAAACTGGATGATAGGTACTGGTTTATTACTCTCTTTAAAAACCTTTTCCCACTGATAACCGTGTTTGAAAATGTATTTCAAACTTTTGTTTTATTCAAAAATTAATTCATTTAAATGTTTCGTTTCATTTCATTAATTCGTTTAAATGTATCTAATGTTCATATAAATGTTTTCTTCAATTCTTTAGGATTTGTTATGTTTCTCGATTCTGTATTACAGATTATATTGTGCAGCGTCTTCAGATAGATTCTGGAACTAAGGATCTGGGAGGCTGGCTGGAAGAACAACTTGGTCTAGTGAAACTGATTCCTCGCTATTTAGTGCCTAGTTATTTTGATGCAGTTGTGACTGGTTGTTATCAGATGTTGCTTCAACAAGCCTGGAATCTTATGTCTCCGTAAGTTTTTAGATTTTAATTTGTAAAAATTAGTAGTGCTTCATTTTTCAAATTTCCTTATTCTGTATATTAAAATATTTTAATATACATTAACAAGATTTTAAAATATTTTAATATTCATTTACTTCATATACAACTTTGAATTATTATTTTGTTTTTGTTGGAAAATGGTACGTCACAGAAGACTGTAAATGAATATATTTAAAATCACCTGAATTGACTGATTATTAAATTAACATTTGAAGTGATTTATATTTGAAGATTCTAGAAGAATACTTTGTAATTTATTTTTGAGAGTTTTGAGTTCCTAATCTAAAACAAAGCATTGAATAATATTTCGTATAAAGGCAAATGGTGGGTAAAAACAATTTCTGTATTAATTCTGAAGAGTAATCTTATGACAGTAGTATATGGCAAAATATTCACTAGAGAGAAACACTTCCAACATAGGTTGGCCTGTTTCTGCATCATGTAACATAACAATGTGCTTCTTGAGTCAGTGAGAATAGCTTGCTTTGCCTGATATTTCACTTAAAATAACAGTATAAAACATAATGAAGGGATTATTGAAAAGTGAGATGGAAGGGTGTTTGTTTACTATTGCACAATTTTAAGTTCTTATGTATTAATTAGAAATGGAGCCACCTATATATAGAAAATTAAAGATGAAGTTCATATTCTGAATATGGAATCTTCTTCACCTTCACTGCATACATACCACACATTTTTATCTCCATAAAAATGGTTGTGTGGCAAATGGGTTTTTATTAAAAGCTCCTCTAATTTTCGTACAAATGTTGTAGGTGTTTGGACAAAAAATAATCATTGAAGGAAGTTGTTTAATTGGGTTTGATTGTAAAACAGACAAGTTTTCAATAAGACTTATTTATTCATCCCAACCTAAGAGGTAATGCCATGTTCTAACACTTATGCTTAGGCAAAGAAAACAAATCTTATCATGTTTGCTTTGTTGGAAAGAACACCTTATGTTGATGTTAACTGCTAAAATGCTTTTCACAAGTTAAATATAAAAAATAAACTAAAATATTATATTGATTCATTAAGAGAACACTGAAAAGTGCTTTTAGAATGCTCTCTTAAAGAAGTTTGTTCTACAAATGTAGAGCAAGTTGTAAATAAGGTTCATTACAAGTTGTAAATAGTGTTAGTGTAAAAATTGCATTTCTTGTATTTACACAAACTGGTAGAAAAGTGCAGCTTCCAGCTTGCTTTAGTAGAATTTGCACTTATCTATGCTTCTATTTTTAATATATTCAAGTTGATATTAACTATAATTTTAGAAATAGTTGTGCTAAGCATTGAAAAGAGTATATGTCATGAAATTTTGGAAGGGAATGATTTTATGAATGATTATTTAAAATAGAACCAATAGAAACAGGCTGTAAAGTCTAATTTCTGACCAGTTCATAATGATGATTATTTAAATTACTTAAAAAATTGTATTATGTGTTTGTAATATTAAGTCTCTCATACATGTGAATATTACATTTTTAAGGAAATAATGAGTTAGTTTATTTAGCAAAAGAACAGCTTCTACTCTAATTCCAGAACCAGAATGACAATTATTCATTTCTAATGCTAATTCAGATAGCTTCCAGACCTCTGTCCTTCATTACCAGAACCTAGTTGTTGGTGGAGTCTCATCTCTATATAAAATAGATAATAGTTATCACTATGGTTAAGTAAATTAATAATATACTTCACTGAATGTGGTGTTTACTTTGTTGTGTTACGTGTATTTTAGGTTTGTGAAGAATGGTTCCAGTTTTGTCCGTAGTTTGGCATTGGGTTCTGTTCAGTGTGGAGGTTTTGTTCAGTCTGCTCGCCTGCCACAGTTATCACCTGCTCTACCTCCGCCTCTGCCTCCCAAACAACTGAATTCTCAAGGAGAGGAAGAACAAGCATGTTTGACTTTATCTGCAGGTAGAGGACAATCTAGATCTGTTGACTATAGAATGCTTATAAAAACATAGGGATTATCATCATTAATTTCCATTCATTCTTTGTTAAGTCAAGTTTAGTAAGTGGTCATTTTTCAGTAATTATCATTTCACCCCAAAAGAAACAAATTAAGGTGAATCTATGTGGGCTTTAGATGTCGTTATAAGGGGACTTGTTGTTGAGAAATTTGTAGGAAGTAAATTTTTAGCAGTCATAATACTAATTGTTTACATACTAATGCATTATAAAAAATATAATTTAATAAAAGGATGATTTAATGTGCAGTTATTGGAATGATCATTTACATCTTGTATGCGATGGAAACACAAATGGATACAAACTAATGTGAAAGTTGTTTACATTATCATCCAGTTTTGAATTCATTATGACCAGAAATACATTGCATTCAATAAAAAAGGATTTTTATTTTCTTCTAAAGCTTTTCTCACATATTATTTAATAAATCTTATATTTATTTGTTAGAAAGCTTTCAGTTATATCCATCTGAATCATCTAGTGAAAGTCAAGTTTTGACAGTTTTTTTTAATTACAGGTTTACCACACTTTTCCACTGGCTATATGCGAAGCTGGGGTCGAGATACTTTCATCGCTCTGCGAGGTCTTTTCATTCTCACTGGTCGCTTCCAAGAGGCCAGGTAATGTTGAGAGGCAACTGAAAACTAGTCATTGTCTGCATGAAGTAGATCTATGCTGTGTAAAATCTATCAATATATTTGGAATGAAAATGTCAATCGCTTTAGTAGCATTAAGTAACAGTATAAATTATAATGATTTCCTTCAACTAAAGCCAATCCAGTATATAGTTCTTCATTTACCACACAATAAATAAATGCCCCTTAATTATAAAAACAAAAAATCACATAGATATTTGTTAGTTGCATGAGTTTGGTGCAATTGGTTTTCAATCCAAAATTTTTATTTTCAAGGAAACTTATTTCCAAGAAATTTTTATTTTATTTTCTATGTCCTTCATAACTTCCAAGCACAGAATTCTAATACTCTGCATTGCACCTCTGTGACTTATCGCTTCTGACCTATCCTCTGCCTTCTCCTCAGTACAGCACAGCTGCAGCATGTGCCTTGATGTGGCACAGACTATTTTAATTACATGCCTGGGAGTAGCAAAGAAGCCTAGTTTCGCAAAAGAAATTTTTACAGGAAGTAGTTTCCATCAAACTTTTTCAAATAACAATTAAAGTCTGTATAATATGTTTAATGATATAGTTAAGTTAAACTCAGAATTTTAACCTATCTTCTTCAAAGAGTGATATTTTCATCTTGAAATTTGCGATATAATTCAAATGCTTATAATTTCATTCCACGTATTTATCTTCTTGAAATTAAACAATGAAATCTCTCTAACAATTTCAAATATTCTGAGTTGTGCGAAATAAAAATTGAACGTAAGAATATTGAAGCACATTTATTGTATTTCAGTGTTAACGTACAGTTGTCTCTGGATGTAGTGAACAGATGTCACTGGCCCAATCTACAAAACAAAGTAGTAAGTAAGCACTAGAACAGCTCTCCTCAACTTGGGAGCTTGTCGAGCAGCCACAATCCACTTCGCAAGCCCAGAATAGCACCATTATGTTAGGGAGGGAATGGACATCACTCCACGGTAGAGAAAGAGTTTGCAGAGGGGAGGGAACAATTGAACAGAACTGCACTTGAGAGGGCATGACACTACAGGAGCAATGCTTAGCCCTCCAGGCATATTCAGGAGTTAAAAGTTGCAGGGTGTGCAAAAGAGCAACAGGCAGCAAATAAAAATCATTAGCAGTATTTTAAGTTTAGCGATTTTAAGACCAGGAGTGGTGATTTTGAACAGTTTGCCAATTTTTTCCCCGATCATAATATTTCAGTGTGAATATTTGTAGATTGGCAACTGACATCTGCCTTAAAACAATAAATAAAAACTTGAATGATTTCAATGTATTTAAAAACTCTCTATCATAAAATATCCATTTTTTTTACACATTTGAAGTGAGTATTGTATCTACATTAGGCTCAATAAGGAAGATTTTTCCACAAACATAAATTTCAAAATCACTAGTAGCCAACTGATGTGAATCACAGAATAAACTACTAGAATCATTTCAAACCAGTATTACCATGTAAGTAAACACTTATTTGTGTCTCCTTAGTAATTGTATTTTATGGCTTATTTGTCCTTTGCCTATCTCCCCAGAAATTTGTGTTGCACAGACTCAAAGTTGTTTTATGTTTATTTATAAATTGATTTTAAATTGTTTAGATAATTTAATGAAATTCTCGTAATCAAATACTGATGTGTTAGTTGTGCACACTTTGCAGCTCTTTGAAGAAATTTTCTGACTCCTGCATCCTCTTTTGAGAATTTGTTCTCAGTCCTTGGAGAAAATTGAGTGCACCAAACCATTCTCAAAGTATTCGGCACAACTTTGTTTCTTGGAGCTTCGGGGTTCTCCCTCTCCATTGCTCTTTCCAGACCCATGCTTTCGTGAGCAGCAGATAGCACACATACTTGTCAGAGGTCAGTTCAGCAGGCCTGCACTAAAAGATCCAGTTATTGTGTACTCTCAACATCAGTTATAATGCACAGGGAGAAAAGTTATGCACCTTATTATCATGCTAAAAATTACACCTCAGCACCACGTCATCATCATGAGTAAGGAACGGATTTTCACGTACAAATTTTTACAGGGACAAGATATCTGCATTCAGTAATATTTTTTAGAGTTAACAACACATTCTGAATGAATTAGAACCATTTTTATTTTACATATTTTTTACATATTATACCTATTACTACATATTTCGCTACATATGTTCATGATCAAATCTCACTGTTCCAACAGCATGCACCATGCTCTTACAAGCCTCTTTATAACTTCACTTCTACAGATAAGTTTATTGTAAACTCTCCTCTAAATAAAATGATAAATAATGTTAATAATTTTGCAGCCAGTTGCACAGATGAGATTGATTTAGTTGCAGACTCTACTTTCTCAATTTGTCATTCTGCAAAGAAATATGTAGCTGCAATTATGAACTAGTTATTTTTTGTATTTGTAAGCCTGTAATTGGGTGTATACATGCTGGCTTTATCTATTATAAATTCACGGTTGAAAAACTATTATATATTGGAATTATTGGATGTTGAGACCCAAAGATATTAGTTCCAGCGATACACTATAACTGGAGTTGACTGTTTTTACATAAGTAATGTTATTCTTAAAATATTTCTTGCAAGATGCTATATATCAATGAATGAATTATTTTTTGTTTTTTAACTTCTTTGGAGATGCCATTGTTGTGTTGTTCACATGAACCATGAATTTTTTCAGTCTTATAGAGTATGTGAATATGTTTTGCATACTCTTGGATAGTATGGATATTATTGTCTAGGGTACAAAAACTTTTGTCTTCAACGAAAGAGCATTTTGATTGCAAGAATTCCCTTTCTAAAATCACTCTTTTATTGTTTGTGAAAAAATGAGAAGATATCTCAGAATTTTAAATATTCATTTGAAAATAGAAGCTTGATGTTTTTCACCTCACCTCATAGTGTTTCCTATTTTTATTCTGTATGATTTGAATGAATATTGAACAGTTTGCACTAGAGCTATGCTTTTGTGAAAGGTTATTTTTAAATGTGTGCATCTTTATTAGCACCCTTTTGTACTTTTAATTTGTAACTATTCAATCTGTCTAATTATAAATAAAGAAATAAAGTTGATTAATAAATAAATATATTTTGTGTCTCGTCACAAACTGTCACGAACCTCTGGATTTGCAATTTTATATAATGAGTTTGAAATTGAATTACTTGTTCCAGATTTCACATTCTTGGTTATGCTGCTTGTCTACGGCATGGCCTAATTCCTAACTTGTTGGATGGTGGTCTTAATTCTCGATTCAATTGTCGTGATGCTGTGTGGTGGTGGTTGAACTGCATTCAGAGTTATGTTGAAGAAGTTCCTGGTGGTGCAAGTATATTGCAGGATCCAGTTTCACGCATCTTTCCTACAGATGATTCTCCACCCTTGCCTGCTGGTCAAATGGTAAGTGTTTCTTTACAAAGTTGTATTTTATCAGTCATTTGAAATAAATATGTAATAATGTTGCAAGAATACAATATTATCATTTAGCTTAAATAAACATCTTCCTCATAGATTGTAATGTTAATGTGAATAGATTACTTCTAACTATGCATACTTTGAACAATATTTGTTTGTATTTTCATGTTCATGCATTATGTTATTAACTGTGTTTATAAATTATGACACTATTTAGGATCAACCTTTGTATGAAGTGATGCAAGAAGCATTGACAGTTCATTTTCAAGGCTTATGTTTTCGCGAAAGAAATGCAGGTCGTAGTATTGATGCTCATATGACAGACAAAGGTTTCAATGTGCAGATAGGAGTACATCCTGAGACAGGTATATATAAAGATTTATTCATTTTTAAATTGAATCTCTGGCTAATATAGCCCCAAACTAGATTATTCTCGAAAATGGCTTTGTTTTTGATATAAAAAATGTATACATAAAGCAGAATTTGTATTGCTATTCCTTTATTAGTGCTTAACATAATGGGTAAAATTTGAATGTCTACCTTACAACTGAAGTGGAGTTAAAAAAACCACTTTCCACTTTTCACTTTCTTTCCACTTTTGCAAAGTTAATGATTCTACTATGACTCTAGTATTCATGTTTCAACAGATTTATAAAGAAAAAATAATATGTCATTGAGTTGGTTAAGATGAATTTTATAGTATTTTGTTTGGTTCTCATCTCAAATATCATCTTTCTAGTTATTGAATTGTCAAAATATGAATATTTTATCATTTTTTCCTTTTTTAAGGAGTATCTATATTTTATTTTTATCTCTATGAACTTATCTGGGATAACTTTAGGAAAAAGTTTCTTGAGAAAACAAATTTCAAAAAGGGTAGTGTATGTGTGTATTCTTCTTAAACAGTATGATTTGAAATTTGAATTGGTACCTTGCCAACAGGATTTGTATTTGGTGGCAATTCATACAATTGTGGAACCTGGATGGATAAAATGGGTTCCAGTGAAAAAGCCGGCACTCGGGGCCGGCCAGCCACTCCTCGAGATGGAAGTGCAGTAGAGTTGGTAGGACTAAGCATGCGCACTCTCTTGTGGTTGTCAACAATGCATGAGAAAGGAGCATATCCATATGCTTCAGTCTCAAGAAAAAATAAGGATGGTATGTTATTTTGGGTTCACTTATGGAATCAAAAGTGTGCCAAGCTTAATTATTTCTGAGTTGCAGCTGCTGATTTAATTTTTTTAATTTTAGAAGGTAGAAGTTCTACTTCAAACTAATATTGTTACTAATCTCGCTTCTTAAAAAATTATTATTATTATTATTATTATTATTATTATTATTATTATTATTATTATTATTATTGTTGTTATTGTTAATTTTTTTTAACTTTTTTTCATCTTTCAACTAATTATAGTTAAAATGTCGGGAAAGGATTCTGAAACTCAAAGCGTGCTCAGATTACTGACTCCCCCATACGTCACATACAGTTTTTACTGTTTTTTTGACTAAATACAAAATACAGAACTCTTTGCATTCAAATGGCTAGTCATAGTTCATCCCCTGAATATTTTTCATGATGGCAGAGCTGAGCTCTGATGGCCAGGCTGACTGGCCACGAGTATTCGATTTGAAAAACATTAAATTAATTACATTAATATATTGTTTATTGAAACTGGCACAAAAAAAAATTACAGTTAAACTTCACTTGTATATTTTTCAGGGGTTTCAAGGGAAAAAAATGTACAAGTGAGAAAAATGCATAACTGAAATTGTACATTATGATTTGAGAAAAACAAAAAATTCAATATTTATATATTGGCGCTTTCCACTATTGGACCTGTGTGCAGGAACCTCTACCAACGTTACTTTTTTGATTTATTTGATTTAATTTATTTAGTCAAAGGACAGTAGAAGATAAGACAAAGGGAAGTGTCAAAGTAATGCTTATTCATCATTGCAAACCATTCGTGCAACAATAATGCTGGTGTTCAGTGAATTGTGTTAAACAATGGGAAGTTCTAACAATGAGTAAATACAAATTAGAAGTATGATTTCTGTTTCATTATTTTTATACAGAATAAAAACAATAAATAATATTAAAAGCTATCAATATTTTCTGTAGTATAAACGTTGTAACCTAAAAAAATGCGCTACTTCCATTACGTTACAACTTCTTAGCGTCCAATTATCATCTTTTATATCTTGATTTTAAAGTGACACGTCAAAATTATTATGCATTAATAACTAATGAACTCATTTAAACTAATTGACAATGGCAGAGTAAGCATTCACAAACTATTCATGTGTTAATTTGTTTTTCATCTTTCCTGAAAAATTCTCATTTTGAGTGTTACAACATTTTTGTCAGTAGGTATTCAATTGTTACAAGAAAAAAAAGCCATGAGTTATCACTGATTAGTTCGACAATATAAAAAGTGGAAGAAAACTGTGTATGTTTTGCAGGATCTGTATTTTCGTGGACATATCGTCAGTGGGGAGAGAAGATTGCAGCCAATTTTGAAAAATGTTTTTATGTAAATTCTACACCAACTGCTGGAGAAGAACGTTCTGATTTGATTCATCAGAGAGGCATTTATAAAGACACATATCACGCATCACAAGCTTGGTGTGATTTCCAACTTCGTTGCAATTTTCCTGTTGCAATGGTGGCAGTAAGTATTTACTGTTTACAGAAGATGATCGCTTCATCAATTCCTTATTTTGTCTATTTGATGTGCTTTAATCTGATGCACTTTTTATTCTTAATTTTCTGTTATATTATATTGTTACTCTTTTTCCTTCGAGGCTCCTGAACTTTTCAACCCAGCCCATGCATGGACTGCTCTTAAGAAACTAGAAAGCACTCTTCTAGGTCCTTTAGGAATGAAAACTTTAGATCCAGCTGACTGGAATTATCGTGGAGATTATGATAACTCCAATGATTCAAATGATGCTCATGTTGCTCATGGATTCAATTATCATCAAGGCCCTGTAAGTTTTGTGAATTTTCAATGGTGCTTCAAGACTCCAGGGTGGCCGCTATCTGGAAAATTGGGAAAAATTATTGGGAATTTTATTGCTCTGGAAAAATCAGGGAATTTCTAGAAGAATCACTAGAAGTCAGAGAAAATTTTGATAAGGTTATATATTAAAAACAAGATGTTGTTCCGTACAATTATTAGTTTTTTACTCATTTTTTATTTGGTGAGTAAATTTCATTAATGTGTAGTTTTTCGAGGTGAAATCAGACAGCTGACCAATTAGTATCAGGGTAGCTTTAATATTTTTTTGTAGTAGTGTGAAATTACAGAAGAAAAACAACAACAAAAAAGTGCTGGAAAACCAGGGAAAGTCAGGGAAATTTATTCCAGGAAGTGAGTGGCCACCATGGACTTCTTATAAATTCTAGGCTAGTTTGATGTAAAAATTCTGTTTCTTTTTTAATCCTTTGGTTTACTATGGACATTTGTGTAAAGTTTGTGTGTTCTTCCTTATGTATCTGAAGATGATTCTTTGAAAAGCAATAATGTTACTCTTACATATATTTAACCCACAAAATAATAATTGGATTTTTATTGTTTGTGCAGGAATGGCTGTGGCCAGTGGGATATTTCCTACGGGCAAGGCTTCACTTTGCTAGAGCAGTGGGTGGAGAAGCTGAGATACAACGTGTTTCTGCCAACACCAGGGCTTTGTTGGCTCGGCATTTCACTGCTCTTCAGAGTTCTCCATGGCGAGGCCTTCCTGAACTGACCAATGCTGAAGGCAAATTTTGTCCTGGTAGTTGTACCACACAGGCTTGGAGCATGGGTTGCCTTCTGGAGGTATGTTCAACAAAACAGGAATTGAACAGGAAAAACTCCAACAAAAAGTTTAGAGATTTTAATGTAAATCATACTTATACTACATTTATAAGCATACTTCTCTATTTGAAGAAAAAAACTTTTTAAAAAATGCATACTTGGGAATCATTGGAATTGAATCCCAACTTCTACTTTAATAATCCAAAACAAAAGCCATTCATCTATGGGAACTTATTGTCTCAAATGCCATTACTTACTAAGAAAGAAATATGTACTGCCAAAACGTTTTAGATATCAGCAATCTTAGTAACAGGTTATTTGTAACATTTGAATCCACAAAAATGAATGATAAGAAAAAATAAAGTACACTGTTATTGTAAATGTTAATGAGTAAAATCTTTGAAAAAATTACAATTATTTCATTTGTGAAACTTCAAAGGTTTTAGTGAAAAGGGCACTCTCACTATAGAACTTAATATATCGTACTCTCCTCATACATTTGCGGAAAATTATTACTCAAAATTTTTGACTTGAAAGTCCCTTGGAGAAATTTTTAGTCATGCTACCTCTATAGACATCCATAATTGCAAAAGTGTTGCTGGTGCAGGATTTTGTGCATGAACTGTCCTCTCAATTATGACCCGTAAATGTTTGATGGTATTCATGTCAGGCTATCTGGGTGGCTAAATCATTCGCTTGAATTGTCCAGAATGTTCTTCAAACCAATTGCAAACAATTGTGGCCTGGTAATCAGTACCACGTAAAAACAGCCCACACCATTATGGAGCTTCATGGTTTTAAAGTTCATGGGTTTAAAGAATGTTTTTCAAAATTTCATAGCTTCAGTTAGAGCCAGATTGACTGAGGATTCTTCAATTTGGAAAAGATTGTACGGATGGTTTAGGTGCTAGCATTGTTCACAGCCGGATGGACATTTTGCTTTCAATTGGTTTTTTGGTATCGAGGGCCCACAAAACAGGGATTTTTGCTACACCACTAGAGGAATATTTTTTCTTAACTTAGCAACTGGATTTATCCACTTTTTTGTTGTCGGGATCCGGAAATGAATTTTTTTGTGCCGATAATTTGCTGTTTTTTTTGCACAGCATTACATAACTTTCTCTTTGCTACTTTTATATATATATATATAAGGGTATATATATATATATATATATATATATATATATATATATATATATATATATATATATATATATATGTATATGTACATATATATATATATATATGTACATATACAAGAAAGTAAAAAGGTGCAATTTCCATTTTTGTTGAATTCTCTGAATTTCCAAAAATTAGAAAAGTTGAAAATTTTGGTGGGAATTTCCTATAACTAGAATGTTGACAAGATAGTTTTTCTTAATGAAACCAATTCTTCAAAAATACATCTTTAAATAAGGTCCTGAAAATTTTTCAAAATATAAGAAATTTTCATGTAATTTTATGTGCTAAAATAAAGGCAGTTTTCAAACAAGATTTTCTCAAACAAACTTCACCAGTTTGTTTGATTTTTGTTTTTTTCGTTGATATAGGGCAAAGTACTTTTATAAAAATGGTTCAGGTCTGGTTTTCTTTAAGCTCTAAATATTTCAAGATTTTGAAACTTATTTTAAATTAAGTTTTAAATAATGTCAAGTAATTTTTTTGAAAATATTTCTAGTTACAAGATTTTTTTCTACTCAGCAAATTGTTTAAACTTTTTTCCTTATATTCAAATTATTTTCAATCAAATTTTCAAAAATTGCAACTATTCAACTTTCTTTTTGAAGTGTTGGGAAGGTTGTTATTCTGGTACAGACAATCATAGTAGTGCTAACTGCTTGCTATTCCTAAGTGCATGAGTTATCCCAGCAGTCAAGCTTTTTCAGATCAAGTAATATTGTAATATTACATAGGCTAACTGTTAAATATAATGAGAGGAAGTTCATGCTATTGTAGCATTACTAGTTTTCTGTGTTAGTAAGTTTCTGTGTGATTAAGTTTTGCCCTTTCTAATGAACTTACTTTAAATGAACTATTCACTTAGACAGTATTGAAGAAAGAGCCTAATTCTGAATCCTGAAATATACCTCTTTGAACTGTTAGTGTTATATCGGAATTTTTCTGAGAAGCTGTTGGAGCTGTTTATTGTTGCTGTCCATTATAAATGATAGAACTATGAATGATTTTTTGAGATCTAAGACCACCCTCTTATTCCATCCTTTTCTACTTTGTTTAGCAATGTATTATAATTTACCCTACCTTTGGCATGACATTTGATAGAGCTGATTCTTTGTATCCTTCATCCAAAACATGTGATTCTATGAAATAGATTTCAGAGACAGCTGTTAATGGGGGTATTAGTTCTTTTGTAACCCGTGTTGACTGTCTGAAAGAACATTATTTTGTGTGAAGAATTCGATCTTCCTCTTTAGTATTATTGTTCTATCTCCTTGCTGAAAGTAGGAATTGGAGCTCTTGTACTGTAATTTTATGCAAGTTTTTGTTGTCTCCTTGTTTATGTAGGGTTGTGATTACATCTGTTTAAAGAGAATCTCAAAATGTTCCACTGTTAAGTGAGAATTATTGATCAGAGAAACTAATTGTTCCAAAATTGTTTCATTACATTTTTTTAGTATGTTTGGATGGTATTTTACCCCACTTTGATGATTTTTGTTTTTCGTTCACATCACTCCAATCCAAGCATGGGAACTATCTATGACATATCAAGGCTAGATAAATGTGAGGTATTGGGGGTAGATAAATTGAATTTGTTATTTGTGGCTCCTCTAGATTAGAGGACTTCTTTCGTAATTTATTGTTTGAGTGGGTGTTTGGCTTTGATATTGATGAACAATATGAATTAATCATCTTCACCAACATGCGTTCTTTATCAAAAGTGTAATTTCATGGCAACTATATGATATCAGTGAACCTTTGAACTAGAAGATTGCTGGAATATTTCACACCAGTAATTCCATATTGGTTTCTGCCAATGAGAAGGGGAAATTGAAAGGTACATTAATCACTATTTGGTTTGATGCAAAAGAAAAGAAAAGAAAATACATTACTCACAGCTAATCAGCCAACCTTCACTTAATCCATTAAGATTTTCATGCATTTTTGTCAATGATGAGCATGAATGTCATGATTGAGCGGTTTATCTATGTTTCTTGATGGTCGCATGGTGCTTACTGTAATGTAAGAGAAAGGTAAATACTTCTCACCCTGCTTCCACTACATTTGTTACATTCTGTCAACTGTTTTAGAAGAAATGCCTATTAGAATGTCAGAGTTGACTTCCATGCAAGTGGCCAAATGGCAGGCCAAGTGACAAAGCCTCAGGTGCATGTGTGAATCTGGCACCAAGTACTGTGCAATGATCTGTATCACATCTCATACTCTGCATGGCAGGTTAGCAGTTGTGGCATTAAGGCTTCCACCCAATTGTTAATTGATTGGTTGTTTAGTGATTCTGGGCAAGCCAACTGCTAAGGTCATTAGTCCCTTAAGTGTAGTGCATGTTTTTATTATGGGAGGTGGTGGTGATCTCCCCCTGCCTGATGACCAGATCCAGTGCCGACCTACTCATTGGCTTGTAGGGTTTTCCTAACCAGGTATCTCGTACCAGTGGGACACTGGCCCAGCTGGGATAAGCTCTGAGCTCCCGACTGGTCTCCTGGCATGTGTGGTAGTGTAGTGCATGAATCCATCCAACAGGCAACATTATGAGAATGCAATGCACTATACCCAATGCTTTTCATAGCTCTGTACGATAATGAGCATTTCTGACATACAGAATTGCAATTTCCATGTATGACTGCTAACCTGCCATTTGTTTTGCGTGCTTCTATTTGGAAGCAATTAACTGCTTTTTTGCTTCTTCAGAAGATATAATGTAGTTGCTTTAACTTATAGAATGACCTTCTGAGAAACCCTGTTTTATCTCTTGTGAAGAGTTGATTCTAGAAAAATTAATTTTCATTGCATCCAAAGAGAGGAATGGCCTGAGAGAAAGGAATGCAAAGAGTGGAATGGCATCCAAAGAGAGGAATGGCATTCTATTGCCATTCCTGCTTGGGTTGACAATCATCATCATCATCATCTCATCATCATCATCATCATCATCATTATCAAACCTAATGGCATATCCCCTACACAATTTGCTTCTGTCTCATATCATCTTTGTATTCTTACAAGAAATTTAGAAAACAAGTTTCCTCTGGTGGGTGTGGAAAGGCATGTGCATGAAAGATAAAATAATACTTTCATATTCACAATGAACAAGATTCACTGTATTTTTCAGTTCATGTACCATTCATGTGTTTTTGTCTTAGCTCTGTACAAGTGATCAAAATCCAAATATCTTGTATATGGAAAAACTCCTTCACTGCACCCTTCACTTTGTCATTTGTGGCAAAGTGCCATCCTCCAAGACCATTCAATGCCAGAAAATGTTATTACTAAATGTCATAGAGATGACCGTCACATACTTACCATGTTGTTGGTGCCGTGTTGCATTAATGCACAGGGAAATAAATAGGGAAACTTATTTTCTGACTCTCCCTCATACAATTAAGAAATTTCACTTCTTCCCCCAGTTTCAGCCACCTTTTTCTGTGACTTTTCATTCCTTTCAGTTTTCATAATTGTCATTGTCTCTTCCACTCATAAGACCTCTTTCGTATATAATTTTTATTCAATCTTCTTTCCTCTCCTAACGCTTTTAGCACATCTTTATTTTCTATTAACATAGATTTAATGTTTAAGCATGTAGTTTAACATTATAATTTCTGATCAATAATGTAAATACTAGATTATAGCTATGCCATTGAAAATTAAATAAAAAATATGTACCTTGAATTGTTAGTAACTTGTTTTGCAAGTGTTTTGCAAGGTGAGCAAAAATTTTGAAGATATTTTAACTCTATATAAGAGTGATGCTTTACAATATGGGTAGTACTGGTTAACCTCCTCTCCCCCTCAAACCCCTGCAGTGGAATTGTGTAGTGATTTTCTCACAATCAGTTTTAGAGTTGGATAAACTTTGGGCTATGCCTTGTGAGAAAAGTAGCAGAGAAATTTCTCCATCCTTTCCATCTGAGAAATTGTTCCTCCTTCACACTGTCGATGGGGAAAGGGAGGGGAGGGTCATGTTTTGCTTGACACTACACTTTTTAAGTTCCCACAGATGTTGAAGGTTACAGATTTGTGGGAACCGCAGTCACATTCCTTGAGGGCAACTACCTCTCTACCCAAACAGTAGTGTGGGACAACTTCGTAATACCTGTTGCAAGGCCTGCCCTCATGGTTTATGAATATTTTCTCAGAGCATTTTGTATTAATCTTTCTATATGAATCAATAGTTTGCTGTGAATGAATCATCTGCATTTCAGTTATTTCTTGTAGGAAAATTCACTTCAATATAAAAAATTGTAACGCAATATAAATTGTCATTAAATTCATCTTTGTTTCACTCTTAGACTGGTCATGTTTCTTTCTTCAACCATTCAGAATATGACAACATTCTAAATGTTTTTTTGTCAGAGTTTTGTCTATCATATCCAACACATTATAGCTAGGTGAAAATGTAATTCTTCATTTTTGTTTTGAAAAATGTTCTCTCATTCACAAATAATGTGTGTAAACTCAATGATATTGCAATTTTTTAATAATATCAAATACCTAATTTAACGACAGTAATAAATCCATTTTACCTCAGTTAATAATCTATTATCACACATAAATAATCACCATTTATGATGTCAGCCTTTAGTATTGCATTTAAAAAATGCAGTTTTGGAGAAAACATGCTTGAAAACATGGTGTTAATTCTTTTATTTCTTTTATCATTCCTCTGTAAAATTTGTTTTCATGAAGATAAGTGGATGTTATTAATGAGAAATTTACTTGTAGGTCCTCCATGATCTCTCTCGGTTGGAAGAATATCCTCCTGCAACACTTGAGTTGGTTGATAACTGACTCTACCGAAGGTGTGTGCTTAACATCGCACACACTCAGCCCTGTTCACAGAAAACAGTATACAGTGATCGATTTTTCAAGGAAGGCCAAACTCTTTTAGGTGCCATATTTCCAGAACCTGTTCTGGGCTATGATGCAATCTCACTGCCAAGATTGGAATATAATATAGGGCATTACATGCCCATTCACCCTTTTCCGTATCATAAAATCAGTAATTTTTCAGGCCTGTTGCTACTGAATAAATATGATGAACATATAAACAATGAACCATCACCAGATATGAATGGTGAGGATAAAAGTGAAATATCTCTGCCTTTAATAGAATACACTGCAGCTTGTAGTTTTGTGTACAGTAGTAGCAACTTCTGTTGGGAAGAAATATCTATTAATTTTATCAGGGAACATTGTGATGAAAAGTCTAGTCTGCTATATACACAATATAGGAATATGGTTTCAAGAGTTACACATTGTGAACAGAAATGGAAAGGAAAACATAAAAAACCTGTGAAGACCACGTGTGCCTCTCACTCAAGAGACGAAATCATTGTCTCTGTACACAGTGATATGGATTCTCTATTACCACCAACACAGCGTGATGGAGATTCAGATGCCAGTGATGATGGTCCAAAACTATCTGAGGCTGTTCATCGCCCTCGTGGGTATGCTCCCCTTGCAACTGGTGACATTGAGCCCTGCCCCTTGTTGGTGCTGGAACCATTGTTACTTGTGCAGGGGACCATGGAGAATCATCAACAACCGGTTCCACGTCGCCGAAAGGAACAACTTTCTCCTTCTGAACAACAGAAAGTGGCCCGCATCATGATTGGTTACACTTTAGCATTTTTCCTTCTTGCTATTCTCACTTTCTATGTAGTTTATTTCGTGTAATTTTTGTTATTGAAAAGAAATATCAGATCATGGACTACTTTGTGAAATCAGAAATATAAAGAACTGCTCAATACAAAAAATTGGTGATGTACTTAATACTCAGAACACATGTTTATCAGGTAGACATAAAGCCTTCCCTGGAGAGTAAAATCTACCTCCTTGTGATATTCTCCCATTCTGTATCTTATTGTATTGTAGAAAATATGCTTGCAAAAGAAAAACAAATTCTGATGAAGTTGAAATCAGATTGTTGACATTGTAGCAACAGGGTCAAAAAACAATGTAAAATGATTAGATTAGCATGAACATAAGCGCACACTATTGTGACGTACAATGAAGAATTGGATAATAAACTATTGAGAATGTTTGTAATTACTATGTCATGAGATAAACTTGAATACTGGTTACATTTCTGGAGTTAAAAGCAGTGACTTCCTGTAAAATGCTACAGACATCACTTTTTAATGTAAAACTTATTTAGTTTTATCAAATAAGGACAGACTGCTTTGTTTCTTTTTGTTAAAATCTTTCATTAAGTCCTGAAAATTATGTAATTACTTCCAAAATTTCACACTTTGAATACCTCAAGTCACTATGATTTTTAAATTAAAAATAATGTCAGCAAAATATTCGCAGTATGGCCATAATATTAAATACAAAAGAAAAAAAAATTGATTATAAATAGCTATCAGCTTGTACACATTCTGTTACGATCCTTTCGTTTATAGAAAATTGCATTTAAAAAGGAAAATCTATCTATGATAGTAACAGTATTTTCTCAACCTGTTAATTAATAGATAAATTCAATTTAACAAACACCAAACTGTCACAGAAAATGATATTAATTTTTGTACACTCGTAGCTCTTTTTAAATCTCAAGAATTATCATGTATTCCACTCAAGTTTGCCTTCTTCATATATTCTCAACTTAACCTCATCTGTATATTCATAACTCTTATTAATTTAAGTTGTTTTCATAAAAATTATATCCTCTATGATTGCTGTAATGTTCCTACATTGCATTTTACTTACATTTCATACTTCTCACTTCACATGACACTGACAATCCTGCAAATTTTATACAGTAGTTTTGTGTAATTCCTTTTTTCTGTATCTGGTTTTTAATGACACATAATTAGTTGATCTTATCCTTTCATAAATGTTCTTTGAAAATACTAAATAAAAGCTAAGTAAAATATAGGAGTACAATAATTGTTTGACTAATTACAATGATTTTTTGTAAATAATTTATCCCAGAGTAAGTGCTACAAAATTGATAAAAATTTAGTTTGTTTAATTCACATTGCACACTTTATTTGATCTGTGTTTTCATTTAGATATGTTAGCTCTTCAATGTTTCTAAGTTAACTACTTTTATTGTTTGCAGTTAGAAAAACCTAGACACATTTTTAGTACAGATATGTTATCTCTATTTATCATTTCTCCGTTTTGAAACAATTTGCAACAATCTCTTGTGATTGGTCTCTTAACTTGCTTATTTAAAAATCTGTTTTATTCTTTATACATTGTTACTAATAAACCTATGTACACCAAATACAGAGTGCAGAAATATCATGTTGTGCTCTGTAGCTAAGCATTTTAAGAGGTAAATTTGCTTACTAGAACTTTTAGATTGAGAAAAAGTGTATGTTTTATGAAATGTTACACTTCTTTTCATAATGCTCATAAATAAATGAAATTTATAAACAATTTTATCCTGTAATTTTACAGGTGTAGTTAAATAAAATATCTTTTACACGTTTGTAATTACTCAGAATTAAAAAATGCTTTACTGTTTGTTTCTTACTGGAATAGAAGTAAGAATATGTAGAGTAGACTGTATAAAGCACTGCAGAAATATGCACTCCTTCATAAAATGAAGTATATAGTGATTTAATAATGATAAAAGTTACAACAATTTTACATGCATGTACGTTTTACAAACAAATGCATTAATAATAAAAAGTTCTTCATGAATGTTGATAAAAATCCTTGCATATCTTTCTTAATTGGAAAATTATCTTGCCACAACTTGTTAATTGTATTTATATTTCTCATTATTGAATCCTGAATCATAATGTATTTCACAAAACCCAATATATTCTGTGATATTTTCTTTTGAATAACAGAAATATTTTGTACTATTAAAATTTGATTTGTGGTATGAATTTGTTGAAACAAATCCTTTAAAGTTACTAGCAAATGATGAATAACATATGGATATTTGTCAAAAAAGTGTGGGATAATTTCTCTTACAAAATTGTCTTCACAAATGCTAATATTTCTAATGTACATTTCTGTAAAACTTCTACAAAGTTGCTTGAACATTAAGAAAAAGTATATTGTATTTGAATTTGAAGATGTAATACTCCTTTCTTCTTGTAGATTTTTATCATTGTAGAAAAGGAAAAAAATTGTACTCTTTTAATTCTATTACATAGCCAATTGGAAATTAAAGTAAAATACATTCATAATTTTGGATTACTTATTGATGCCTATTCTAACAAATTGTTACAAAAGAAAATATTCACTAACTTAACGAAATAGAATGTCATTCAGAAAGTAACTCACAGAACTTTACAGTAACTGTGTAGTACAATATCAGAGAAATTAATAATTATTTGTAGACACCTATTAGATGTTTATATTATTGAATTTTTAATTTTATGGGATCAAAAAGTTTTATGTTTCAAACAGTACAATTTAAAATTGAACTTATAACTGTTGTTATAACTGAATTATGCTTAGGGTATGTTACTATGTTATAGATATCTACTCTCTAACTTTTTTCTCAGTTTTCATTTTCATTTGGATTTGGTATGTGTTTACCAAATTAATCAAAATTCAATTATCTCATTTTTATTTATCAGTTTCTTGAATTGTGAACATGTGGGTTTTCTGAAACAAAAACAATTACTTTTAAGGATTTTTCAGAAGTTTTTTCTTGGCATAGAGTAGTATAAAAAGTGATTTCAAATCACAATTACAAAATAAAAAACAAAAACATTTTGTAATATAAGTATCAATAAAATTATGAAAATTAGTGTATTTAAACTGTTATCAGTAAAAATATTTATTTGTTGATTACATTTGTCATTAAAAACAAATCATGACATTCCTTTTTCTTGAAATACCTTCACCAAGCAAGAAAATGTGTTGTTACTTGGTTTCATCTCCCAATTGTAATCACCAAAAATATATTTTTTCATGAATGATTAATAATATATTTATTTTTGGTTTTTGTAAAGATACTTGTTGTAAGTTGGTGTTTTGTTTAGATACTTGTTAAAATAAGAATTATTTTAGTTAACTTTATAAATCTTAATTGGTAATATAAATGAAATGCAGTCTCAAGTTAAGGAACTTTCAGATTGTATTGTTTACTATTAAGATAAGATTCTTTCTCCTTAGAATCATTAAATATCATAGGAAGCTCATGTATAGAAACTTTATTTTTATAGAAAATGCTTTGCTTTACTAGATGAAACAAAAATCAAAGTAGTTGAAATTGAACATAATAAAATAAGGAATGTTACTATTTGTAATAATTTTTCAATATCTACAGTTTTAAAATATTCCTGAAAATAAATTTCTTTAAAAACAATTTTTGTGTTCTTATAAACCTGTATTCAAAAGCAATCTGTTGGAGATCAGGACATTTTTTAGTGAATCTGAAAAACCTTTATTTTAACACATGATTTTTAGTAAAAGATTTCTTCTCCAACATAAATATAATTAAGAAGTATAGAAACCTAATTCTCTCTGCTTTCTCCTTTCTCTTTTTTCTTTTCCTGCAAATGCCTGAACAATTGCTAAGACTACCTTCATATTTCACAACAATGGAAATTAGTTATGATCATGCCTTTTGGTAACTTAGAGCAAAAGTATTCAATTCAAAATTCAAAATGTAACTAAAAATTCCTTTAATAGCAATGTACCCCAAAAAGAAGAAATTAATTGTATTTGTGTGATCATAAACTTTTCAAGATTGAATAAGTGCAGTATTTTGATTTAATGAATATGAAACCATGCCTCATAAGGAAGCTAGTAAATAATTTAAAAAATATTCCTCGTATTATACACGTTTCAGTAATGTAATGTCTGGCAGATAAGTGCAAATGAACTTTAAAATGCTCAAAAGAGATACAGTGAGGGCATATTGACCATGTTTTGTTCCAAATGCTAGTGTACAAAAATTTGGATTCGGAATAGGAATGAGTTAGACATTACTTTTATTGTTGTGTGTATAATGAAAAGCAAAATACATTTAGGATCTATATTGCTGGAAGCCTGGATTCTTCATTTATTGCAGTCAACAATTTTAGTTTGTTGTTGTTCTTGTTGTTCACATACATTATTTTTATTTTGAAAATTAATCACATTTTGTCCATTCTTAATTAGAAGCTTTTTTTTTACCCCCACATAAATATATTAATTCACTTCTGAAAGAAATTTTTGTTAGAATGAAATGTTAACATTATTGCCATTTTCTCAAACATTTTATGAAGTATATGAATGTATGCAATTTACTTCCAGAACTCGTGGAAAATATCCAGCATGTGCTTTCTTTAGCAGATGTAGATGGAAGTTACCCATCACCCATTGATTTGAATATCCGGAATAAAGTTGACATTGAACTTCCAGATCTTGAATGGAACCACTATGAGAAAACAGCACACAAAATGAAAGTCACCAACAGTGGTCATACAGGTCTGAGAGCTTTGAGTCTTCTTTTGATTTGATTTTATCATTACTTAATTTATGCTTTATGGTTTTCATATTGTCAGCTAGATCTAATTTTATAAGTTTTCTTTTTCATTAGTTTGTATATGCATTAACTAATATTTGAATGTGTCTTCTAAGGAGATTTTATTGATTGATTTTGGTTCAGGATAAACGCTCAGTTGATGAACTTCGTATAGTAGCAATCAAATACACCTTGCAGATCTTCTATTTACATTATATTCTTATGCATTATACTATTTACATTAACATTCTATGTACATTTTACGAGATAAGATAAGGATTCTTGAACCAAAGGGGCAGTGAATGATACCAAGAATACGCATGTATTCAGTAAAAAATATTTGAATATGAAATTTAATAGACATTTAAATAGAAAACATGAAATAATGTATTTACATTCATAAATGAAAAAAGATGGCAAAAGAACTTGTCAACCAACATAATCTTTGAGTGGTTCACCTCACTTAACATTTATAAACTCTCAGCTTCTAGGATGTTATTAACTGAAAGAGAAAAGTTTGTTGAGCCTAATGAATAGAAGGATTAGGGGTTAATAAATTTTTCTAATTTGTATTGAACAAAGAAGAATAGTTTATTAACCCCTAATCCTAAATGATTGATGTTAATCCTTCAGTTGTGCGTGCATGATAGTATCTTCTTAGGAATACTTTTCATAGGTTTATATTCTGAAGTTCTTTAAAAAAATATGTTCACTCTTTTAAAATATTTGATTTGTTCTGTCTTATTAACTTGTTTTAAATTGCATTTCCTTCTTAAAATGTTTCATTGTAATTGATACATTTTATTAAATTTTTTTTTTTAAGTGTCTGTGAAACATTCTTTGTGATCCCTTTGATGATCTTCTTACTTTGATTATTGTAATAGCTTGGATTTGGCTATCATATTATGGATTCACAAATTCCTCTAATGGGTCGTAATTGTTTCAAAATGACTCTATATTTCATTAACTCGGCTATATTTCCTCATTTTGTTTACTATGTTTCTTAACATATTCAACCACTTGTGTTGTTTAAATACTGAAGTATTGCTGGTGATTTAAATTCCATATGCAATTTAAAAAATTGTGCACAACTTTCTCATTGTTTCTTGATTTCTAGAACATGAGCAAATTGCTAATTTTGGTTCCAAATTGCTATTATTGTTAATTTTGGTTGCTTGTGTTGACAGATATATTTTAAAATCTGTCTTTTTTTTTAAACATTTGCTATTACCTCTTACACATCCAAAACTAGGGTGTTCTCAAAATAGGCACAAACCTCAATTTTTTCCTCCTCTGTTACCAGAACACAAGGCCCACAGTGACACTACAGATGAAGAGAGGCAAGGGCCATGAGACATGACAAAATCCATGGTCTGTGCCCTTTCGGTGCCAAGGTTTTAGTTGGTACAAACACTATCTCACCCAGACTGGTAAATTCAAGTTTTTACTTGACATGTTATTGTTTTTGGAATTCCTCTTTATTTTATTAATTCAGGGCCAAAAATTGAAGTTTGATGGTGAAAATTGAATGAATATGAAAAACAGCTGGTTTTCTCTTTTCTTTTTTTTTCTTCTTCTTTTTGTTCCTAACAAGACAAAGAAATAAAAATTATCCTTTTAGAGGTATCATTCTGCATATTCCAAGTCTTCCATTTATATTTAGCAATATTTATTTCTTGATACCATATTTTTGTTTCTAGTCGAATCTTACTGATGTACAAAAAACATTTCTTCCTTTTAACCACTGGCACTCAACAGCACATACTTTCTCACATTATTCATAACTTTTTCAATTTTTGAAAATTAAGTTCAATTTTTAAGAAACTCTTTGCTCTATTAGAGGAAACAATTTGAAGAAAATTTTGAAGCCATTTTTGAGAAACAAAAATTCCAATTGCCTTTACTTCAAGCTAAACTTGCCCAAAAAATATTCATATTTTCAAAAAAATGTACATGTCCTTATTTCAATATCTAATTTTTCAGAACAATTTCATTGAGGAGAAGAATCTTCATCATAAATATTACAATTTTGCAATTTTCAAAAATTCAGAGTTCACCGGAAATGAAACCTGTGCCATTTTTATGAGCTTACTTTGCATTATTCGTAAAAAAAAGAGAGAGAACAAAGAAAAATTTTGGTATTTTCCATTTTTGTGAAAACAATTATTAAAAAATTCCCTAAATTTAATGCAAAATTAGGCAAAAACTACTCAAATTTTAAAAAAATTGTACATGACCTCATTTAAATATATATCTTTGCACATTAGATTTCATAAAGGAAGAAGACACAACCCTCAGAAATGTATCTGTAGGCAGACACTGAAAAATGTTTAAACTTTTCCATTTTTCTAAACATTCAGAAAACTCGATGAAAATGCCATTAATGGGCGTCCTATGCACTCTTGGAGGAAAAAGTAATCGAACTAGAAATGCTGTAGAATGGTGTAAACTTTCTCTTACTAGTTGGTTTTCTAATCTTTTCTTACACTGAGCTAGGCATTCAGTTTTACCCCACCCTCTCCCTAGTTGCTACCTGTTGTCATGTAAAAGATATTTTTTTCACATTTTCTCAATTTTTCGGTCTCCTTGTGGAAGAATTGAAATATGATTTTAAGAATATTTTAGAATTCATCAAAATGCCATTTACATCTTGTTATTTTGTGCAATTAGCTCTACCTGTACAAAATGTTAAAAGAAAATTTTGAAGCCATTTTTGAGAAAATGTTGTTTGAAAGTTTCTGGAAAAGTAGTTTTGACTTCATTTTCACAGAAAACTTTTGAGTTGCACAAGAAATCATTTAAAGCACTAGTATCCACAAATGCAGTAATGTACAAAGAACACCCTATTATAAATATAGTGAAAGACTTTTTTTTAATGATATAATTCTCAAAAAATCAAAAAGTACATCAAAATGGACTTTGCGTCATGGTATTTAGTGCATTTAATAATCTACTATCCATACAGAAAGTTTAAAGAAAAATTCGGAATAATTTTTGAGAAAATCTTATTCTTAATATAGGCTATATTTCACTCAAAATTATGGGAAAATGATTTTTAAAAGAATGTACTTGACATTAATTAAATAAATAAATGTAGATATAAATTTTATTTGAAAAAATATTTCCAATACAATAGTTGCAGGAAGATGCCGAATAATTTTCAAACTTTTGCAATTTTGGAAAATTCAGTTTACTGTGAAAATTGGACCTTAGCCACCTTTCTAAGTACAGCTCACTCTATTCTTATAAGAAATTGGAAAGAAAAAATTGGAGTAATTTTTCAGAAAATTTTGAATGTCCCAGTGACTTGATGTGAAGCACCCCGAAATTTAGAGAATTATTTTCCAAAATCAAAATCAAAGAGCAAATAGTTTAGACACTAGTGTTGTTCACAGATGGACGGAAGTTTTGACAGTAATGTTTTCGTTATTAGGGAACTCCAAAATGTGTATTTCCTTCAAAAATCTCCGTTTCTCTATATTAGGAAGCAGTGACGGCTCGTGGGTGCACAGTTGTATAACCGCCAGATAATCGTAAAATACTCTTCTTTGTTAGAAATATATCTTTTCGATTTAATTTCATTCAGTTATCGCGATATTGCAGTGCATTCAACCCGAGCACTGCTGGGGTAAGGAAGAATTGGAATTTAATGAGTATTTAGAATTAAAATACGATGAACCGTGTATCACTTTAGGAAAAATATTGCGCCCACTGCATATTCTACAGCAATCTTTGCGCCGACCCACTGCGCAACCCCAGCTGTGAAATTGGGACTCGGAGCTCCGCGCGCATCTTATTCACTGGGCCAGCGGCAGGCGGCAATTGAGGAGAAGCCGTAGCAAATAATGAATGGAATAAGATCTTATTTCCACCATGAATGTACTGAACCCAGCTAGCTATACTTGGGTTCCTCTAACGTTGCATCTGAGGGTGTTGCCTCCAATATTGAATATGGCACGCCTTTTTTGCGCTTGTTTCGGTCCTGCTAATCACGAAAGTATTAAGCAGTGCCGCAGATCAAGCGACTCTAGCGGCACGACCAAGAAAAACGCGAAAAGCATGCTATATTCCATCTTGAAGATAATACCCTCAGATGCCTCGTAAGAAAAACCCAAGTATAGGGATAGATGACATTACTCCCCCTCCCTTCAAGATGAGGCCTCGCCTGCCTCGTGATCACCATGGTGGAAATTTCCTCCATGGTGATCAGAGTACTCCCCGCCAGATAGCAAAGAAGGCATCTTACATTTACTCGTGGGCCAGTGTTACCACAATTCATAATTATTTTAAATGGCATGTTTTGCCAGTATATTTTAACATAGCGTTTGTCAGGAAGTTAATAACTTACATAATGATTGTGGCAGTGGCGAAGCTGAAGGGTAATCTGGAAACTTTAGAATACCCAAATTATTTTTCAATAAAATCTGTCGTTAAGTGTGCCATTTTTCGATATATTTTTTTACTGAATCGTTGAAAAAAAATGTTTTCGACTCCTTTTCCCCATTTACACGAGAGGGAATTAGCAGGGCCGCTGAGATAAGCTCTTTCGGGCCACTGGCTGAGCGAGGAGGCTACCAGTGGATAAACACCGGCTGGCTCTACCGTGCGTAAGCACAAGAGGGGGCGCGCTATCTCTGTGACAGCCTAGGCTCCCAGCCGACACGGACTTGTACCGCGATGCACGTCCACGTCTCGGCCAAGCAAATTCACCTCGTTGTGGGAAAGTAGAGGTGTTTGTGTAATTTTTGTTTGTGTTTTCTTTATAACTATTAAACGTTTCACGACAGCGAAATGCAGTTTTCGCTCAACAATGCGAATTAATGAGGCAAGTAACATGGTGGAAATACGTAGGTGAATTCCTCCGGCGCACCGATTTTTGTCCCTACTGCGCACCACCAGTTTGCGACACTAACCACGTGACCACAGCACGGACACACTGTGTGGAAAGCCAGTCCAGCTGGCCGCCATATTGCATAGAGAGTGACTAGTATTGAGAAACATTTTGAAAGTTTATGACAATTTTCAACGGCAGCCAACCAAAAATAACACGATGAAGGTGTACAAGATGCAATATTTAAAAGAAGTGCTTCATAAATCTGTTTCTGAATGTAAATGTAAATCTGTTGTAACGAGGTGATAATTTTGGTATCTGACCGCATTTAAAATCTGCGCTAATATTGTGACGCATTTGGTGTCTGAAACCCATTGGCTGAAGTCGGCTATCATGCGCAAGAGCAAGTAATATTCCATAGAGATAGTAGTGAAATGCCACTTGAGTCTCGGGAGAGCGAATGCGGAGCCACGAAAGTATACGAAAATAGTTGAGCAGAGTCGAGCCGTGATTGCGGAGTCGCCGTTGAGCGTTGATTCTCGGCGCGAAGCGCTTAATACAAATAATTATTTATGTTTAGAAACAATATACATTGTCATTGTTATCATTTCCACACCACTTGATTGAAGTAGATAACTTTGGTGCAATTTTTTAAGTGTGTATCCCCTGTATCTACTGAGATGGAAGGTATGAATTTTCTTAAAAGTGAGTGTTCCCTTTAAAATAAATTCTCTTAAAAGTGAGGGAGGTATATAATACAGCGTGAGCGCCGGAGCGACAGCGGAGGCACGAACCAGGTCTCGAGAGCGTAGCACGTTGGATCCGTCGGGTAGCGACGTGCGGTAGCACGTCGCGGACCACTTGGTGAAAAAAAATGACTTTATCTTTAAATAAGAACAATTACAGTTATTCATATTACTTATATACATTTCAGAGTGGATCAGTGGATCCACTCTGAACCAAAGTTTTGTACTTCAATAAAGTAGTGTGGAAATGATATCCGCTCGAACATTTTAAAATTGTTCAAATGCTTCGCGCTGAAAATCAACGCTCCACGGCTCGGCTCCGCTCGACTATTTTCGCATACTTTCGTGGCTCCGCATTCGCTGTCCCGAGACACAGGTTGAAATGGTTGAAACTGTATCGAAATCTGTGTCTGCAAAGCATACTAATACAACACTATATATTCTATAACAGTGAGCAGCTTCGAAATGAACTGACTAGTGTATATATTGATAATGCAAAATACATGTCAGCAGATTGTTGCTGAAGTATTTGTTAGACAAATTGAATGAATTATGAAAAAATTATCAAGAGACGATTCGGTTGATACAACTCAGTTTAACTTTCCCTTTAACTACAGCATTATATGAAAGGAATATGATTACATTAAAGAGAGTAAATACATTTCTGAGAAATTCCATGGGAAACATCGGAATCGGTAATTTTAGTACACTGGCTATCCAGAAGTGTCTTGTCTGTCAGAAGTGTCTTGTGTGTCTTGAACTGTCAGAAATTAACTGTACCGAAACGACAGCTTTAAAGAACAAATTATCGACATTTTTACTGAATGAAAAAACCGATTAATGGAGCTAATTTACAAAAAAGATGTAAGATAAGATTTTCAGAATATCCAACTGCATGACTCTAGCTTCGCCACTAGATTATGGGGCACATATTTCTCTCTCGCTGTAATGAAAGTGAACCAGAATGTTTCCTAGAGATTTTATTAATTATTATGAAGAAGTTTGCTCTAATACACGTGATCAGAACACTAAATTCCTCGAGAGTCAGTGTGCATGGCAGGACTGTGCGTGATGTGGTAGAAAGAATAAAAACCTATGGTCGAAACAGAACTTTTGAACAAAAGATTATCCATATTAGCCAATTGAATCATCACTACTTGAGGATATATGTCACACACTCATTTTTCGAAAGAACTATGTAGTATTTTGCTAGTCATGAAAGAATAATGGAGTTTCCATTGATTACCGACCGCAACGTTTACAGGAAGCAGATTTCATTTTCTTGTTCTGTAAGTTACTATTTAGTTTTTCGTTCATGAAAATACATCTTATGTGGAAGTGATAAATTGCATGTTGGGATTGTTAATTATCTAAAAAAAATTGTTTCACAGTTGTGGTAAAGAATCTCCTGTTGCGTGACTACTGTGTATACAGAAGGGGAAGGGAGAGCTGGTTGGTCACTAGAAAGCCAACTCCATGTCTTCAAACTTTTATTGAAAATGTAAAATCATTTTTTAAAAAACCCTATTTGATTGAAAGTTCAATTAATGGTGCTACAGAATGACTCAATACACAGCAACCAAGTACAGAATAGTAAAATAGTCTCCTCGGTAGTTTCCTTATCTTTTTGCCCCAGCGACTTCTCGGTAACCATCTATTGGCGTCTAAAGGCAATTTTTCAGTTTACTCATTTTTTCGGATCCCTACTGGTAGAATTGAAATGTGACCAAGAATATTACAGAAGAGTCAAACCTGGCCATAAAAGCAAATTTTCGTTGAAACATTTGGAGCAGTTTTGAAGAAAATATAGTTTGAGCGTTTCTAAAAAGTTTTTTTATGTAAATACATAAAAAAAACTTTTGAGTTTTCGTGAAACTTCATTGGAAATCATTTGAAGCGCTTCTAAGTAAATCGCCGGTCATGTATATGAGATCAATGGTAATGGATATTATATATATATATATATATATATATATATATATATATATATATATATATATATATATATATATATTAAGAGAGAGGTATTTAAAAAAATACATTTGTGCGATTTTTGGAAAATCAAATAAGTACATCAAAATTACATTTACGGCATGTTATTCAGTGAATTTAGCACTATCTGTATAAAACATTTAAAGAAAAAAATTGGACCCATTTTCGAGAAAATGACGTTTGAGCGTTTCTGAAAAAGGGAAATTTTGAGCTAATCATCATAGGAAAGCTTTGATTTTTTCGAGAAACTTCATAACATATTATTTGAAGCACATGTATTTAAAAATACATTAATGCACACAAATCGCCGGTAATGTAAATATTCACAAAGTGAGAGATGTTATAAAAAAATTGAGTAATTTTGAAAACGCAAAAGAACACGGCGTAGTGACGTTTATGTCATCTTATATCACCATCCGTACAAAAAGGTTAAAGGAAAAATTTTGAAGCCGTTTTTGAAAACTATTTTTTAAATATTACCTATATTTTATTCAAAGTTACGCGAAAATTATCGAAGAAAGTACATGACATTAATGGAACTAATTGTGGAGAACAAATTTCATTTGAAGAAAATATCTGTCTTGTTTATTGTAGTTTTAGGGAGATGCCGAAAAAATAGATTTTTCTAATTTTCGAAAATTCAGAGTTAATGGTGAAAATCAGACAGTGCTGGATACGGTCGCGATCATGGGACATCTAGCGACACGACCGAGAAAGACGCGAAATGCAGTGACATAATGCCACCGTGAAGACAGGCCCTGACGTGTGACGTTATAAAAACCGAAGTATGTGCCGTCTTTATAGGAGTATTTCACTTGATTCTTGCCAGATTTTTTTTTTAAAAATTGAGCTTTTTTTGAGAAAATTTTGAAATGTCCCAAGGGTTTCATGTTAAGTGCCCAAAAATTTAAAGCAGAGTTTTTAAAAATCGCAGAGCTTCGAGTCGGGCCAAGATCGACCGAACAATATTCGTTTTAGGAAAAATCGTACGAATAGTTTAAGCGCTAGTGTCGTTCCCAGATTGATTAACGGACAGCCAAACGTTCGGACGTTTTGGAAGAAAAAAGAAAAAAAGATGGCTTCAGGGTACTCCAAAACGTAAATTTTCGCTGAAATTTTTAAATCGATTTTCCTCAGTATCTCTATACTACGTTTTATACAATTGTATACTGTCTTCTTATAGTAGTTAAGTCTTCTCTTAAGAACGGGTCCCTTTAAAAATTTTAGACAGCAGACAATTTTTAATTTTTTTATTTTTAAATCGTACGTCTACATTTTTCCACTCTTCAACCACGTTTCGGGAGCTTCGGGGGCCCATCTTGGGGCGCAAGATGGAAAGACTTAGACGTAAGATTTAATTTGAATGTTATGAAATAATATATTGAAGAAAATTGTCTGATGTCTAAAAATGTTGAAGGAACCTGTTCTCAAGGGAAATATCTCTATACTATATAGAAGTACTGGAGGTTATTTGGACGTGGTTAAAAGACAGCTCTGTGTTGTTTTCCCAGTAAATTGTTTGAAGATGAAGATACATGGACGAAGATTGAATGACTCATTGATTTAAAACAACAAATAGAATGGCGAATATTTTCTATTCACTCTGTTTCAAGATTTAAAACACATAGACGAAAGCTCGAAATTATTAGTGCTTCAGCAGTACATACTTTCTCATAATTGCATATATAATTGGAAACGGTTACGTAAAATTATAGGTAATATTGCAATTTCTGTCCTCACTTCAGCCATCAGTTGGAAAATTCCAAACAAATTCAAAGGAATCACTTGCGGCGTATATCTGCATTAATTTGGATAGTCTGGAATAGTTGCTATTTCTTATTTTATTTATTTTACGTCAAAAACAGTTAAAACTGCCTATGACGTGCTACGGGGAAAAGGGAATTGTGTGCACATTTTCAAAATTCTGTGATCCCTACACTAAGTCATGTACTACTTAAATTTTGAAAGAAAAAAACCCTCCCATGTAATAAAATCTTTGTAATAATCTCTGTAATAAAATTTTCAAGGATAAATAAGCAATAAATTTTGGCTCTTATCCATGTTGTCCTTCGGAATAATACTTCCTGCCGCGACAACATGGAAACGATAATTTGAATAATTGTATTTCCCACTGAATTCTAGAAGATGTGCACAGAAAATGAAGTTACATTTATGTCCAGAAGCAAAACAAGGGGCCATCTCAGCATTTGCTCAATGGATCAGGGAAACTGGACGAAAACCTGATCGAGATGGGGGTCATTGACCCGGAAGCTGTGTTACAATAGTTGTTACAGGTTGTTTATACTCATTTATACAGTCAAAATGGTAATTAATGCATTATGTATCATTGTTAAAATTAATGTTACTTTTCTTGTGATGCTCAGTATAGTATCTAATTGTATAGAAACAGTTATGCAGCAGAAACGATTTCACTTGGGATTTAAACTTTTCTATCGAATTTAATCGTTTAATGTCATCTGGCAAAGTGTTGTAAAATAATGTACATGTATTGTATGTGAATTTTTTGTAATGAGCTGTTGATACTGTCACCTGATGAATATGATTTCTACGTCGAGTGTTATAGGAATAGACATCAGCATTTTCTGAAAATATATTCCCGCCCTTAAGCAAGTCATTTTTGACAAAAACCACTGATTCGTAAATAAACAGACACGGTAATGGTAAAATTCCTAGATTAATGAAGAGAGGCTTACATGAATCACGTGGGTGGGATTTGGTTATTAATCGTACAATTCGTTTTTGTAATCTAAAAGTCTGGGAGCTATAAGATGTATTTCCCCAGAATATTATGCCATATCTCAGGCGGGAATGAACATTCGCGAAGTATACACAACGAGCAGTATGAAGGCTGACTGAATTTGCAAGAATTCTGAACGCGTAGCATAATGAACTTAATTTTGTGTTCAATTCATTTAAATGGACGTTCCATTTAAGGTTTGACTGAATTGAGAGACCTAAAAATTTTGTTGCCTTAACATCAGTCAATGGTACACTGTTCATTTTCAATGGAGCACAAAATTGTTTATTTGAAATGGAAAACTGCATTAAAACCGTTTTCTTTTCGTTTACTATTAATTTGTTATTTCGGAACCAATTTGAAACATCTGATATTGTACTATTTACGGTTTCTTTATTGCAAACGATGTTCGTATCATCCGCAAAGAGAACCGTTCTTCCGTTTCGAATCGTCGAGGGCATATCGTTTTCGTAAAGTAGAAACACATTTCTTATTTCTGCGAAAGAAACGTGAATAAATTTCAACTGTTACAATATTTGTAAAACATTATACAGTCAAGCAAGGATAATTTCATGCATAAATTAAACATCCAAAAATGAAGGCCATCCAAGGTCTTATGAGTGCATGTTAAGCACGTAACTACGGTATCATTACGTAATGTCCTTGTGATGGTGGAAAGATCTTTCCACCATGCTTCCTTACCATGTCGCCGACAACAATGAAGTTATTCCGGCTATTCCACTCGTGAAATTAAAACTCAGTGTTTAACTATACCTATAAAATGCCCCAATCAGGGCGATGTATCTGAAAAAAATTATTGCGTTTTCTATCCGATTTTTCTTACCGCTCTTCCGTACTAGCTAATAATAAGCTGCGACTCATCTATCTGAAGATTCGGTATGTATCAATCATATATAGCGATCGGTCGATATGTCTTGATTGATGTGTAATAAACCGCGTATGTACAATCCGCGTAACACAATCTCTTTGATTTGAACATGTATTCAGTTATTTCCAATATTTGGTGCATTTTGGAACTCTGTTGAACGTAATTTTATTCCAAAGCACTCGTGGTAATTTCAAACTGCCATGACACATCGTTGAGAGTTTGGCAGCGCTGTCTGAAAGATTATATTAAATAACCTCTGATAAATAATTAATTACATTACTAATGAAATTATTAATCAACTAATTATACAAGGCCTCCTGAATAACTAAATAACCTATGATTATATAACTCCTGGAAAATTCTAGCGAAAAAGTTAGAAAAATTTGAATAACAATTTCGAAAATTTGCCAAATTACTTTAAACTACTAATATTTTTTAAATTTTTTATGGCTATAATATATATATATATATATATATATATATATATATATATATATATATATATATATATATATATATATGGCGTTTATATATACACTACTGTTTGTGGAAATTGCAACACCAAGAACGAATGGATATAGGGAAATGATATTCAATGTACTGTGCACCCATGCCACAGGCACTACTTTATTTCATTTGCAGTACCATCAAATACATGGATACATGCCAAGTCAGTAAGTTGTGAAGCCACCACGCGCATCCACAAGAGCCTGTACACGGCGTGGCATTGAGCTAATAAGAGTCTGTATCGCTTCTTGTGGCAGGTCCTGCCATGCTCCTTCAAGCCGCGTCCAGAGTTCGGCGGTGGAAGCTGGCAGAGGTGCCTGGCGGACCAGCCTCTGGGAAAGCATGCTCCACACATGTTCAATTGGCGACATGTCAGGTGAACGAGCCGGCCACGGAAGGAGCTGTATCTGGTGTTCATTGAACACACGTTGCACGATGCGAGCGATATGGGGTCGCGCATTGTCTTGCTGGAATATCGCTCCAGGCGAGCGTTGTACGAAGGGCACGACCTCCGCCCTCACGACTTCCTCGATGTACCGGTGGGCGTTGAGATTTCCCTCAATGCGGTGTAGGCGAGTCTGTGAGTGGTAGCCAGTGGCACCCCATACCATTACACCGGGTGTTGGGCCGGTATGACGCTGGCGAGTGCATCCCTCCAGATTGCGTTCACCACGATGTCGTCGAATACGTATACGTCCGTCGTTATTGGACAAATTGAAGCGGGATTCGTCGGACAAGATGACTTGCTGCCACTCAGCCCGCCAATGTCGATGTTCGACGCCCCACAGATGTCGGAGGCGTCTGTTGTCGAGAGTCAGTGGAAGGCGCAACAAGGGGCGGGGAGCAATCAAGCCACTTTGCACAAGACGGCGCCGAACACTGCTGGCGGACATGCTGTGACTTGTCACTGTATTCCACTGCTGCGCTAACGGGGTGGATGTCGCAGTGCGATCGGTGATGGCCATACGGTAGAGGTGTCGATCTTCCCTCGTCGTAGTGTGATAGCGAGGCCCTGTCCCACGCTGGCGGTGGGTACGACCTTCCGCAGACCACTGACGCCATGTTCGCATGATGGTACTGGCGGCTCGTCCCAGACGTGTGGCAATCTGGCGGTAGGACAACCCAGCTTCTCGCATCCCAACGACCCTGCCCCGGTCGAAGTCCGTCAAGTGTTCGTACTGCACTCGCTGTCGGCGACGAGGCATGGCGTGACTTACAACTTGTGCGAGCCAAGGGTCGACCTGTGACTTTGTAGCCTCTCCAAGGCGCCTCTATTTATACCCGAACATGGTGCGATAAGCTGTTCCAACGTCGCAACCACGTGACTGGCGGCGTTGTAAATGTAATCACCTGGCGATCTCAATGTCACAAACTTATCCACGAAATGCGATGCGTTCAATGCCGCTCCTTCGCGGTGTTGCAATTTCCACAAACAGTAGTGTGTGTGTGTGTGTGTGTGTGTGTGTGTGTGTGTGTGTGTGTGTGTGTGTGTGTATATATATATATATATATATATATATATATATATATATATATATATATATGAAATCTGATTTTTTAGATTAGATTTCATTTAATAAAAAATATCTTTAATCAATATTGTACTTTTTCATGTCAATATTTTTGTCATTTGCAATGTTCGAAAATACAGAGAGTTCGCCGAAAATGAGACCAGCACCACTTTCTTTACCGTTCTTTGCTATATACGAGGAACAAATTTAAAAAACAAATTCGCTAGCGTTGTTGGAAAAAAAAACTCCGAGCAAAATCACAAAAAGTTTTTTTTTTTTAAATTGAACATGACCTTGTTTTAAGATGTTTTGCATGGACAGATTGCATTAAGAAAAAAGTTTTATCTTCAATATTCAGAGTTCAACGAAAATGGGACCTACACGATTCGATTCCTCAGTGTATTTTGCTCTATCGGAGGAAAAACCCCTTTTTTTTAAAATATTTTGAGAAAAAAACTGTTTCAAAAATTGCCTATGTATACCCAAATTTTCGCAAAAATTATTCAGATTTTCGAAAAATTGTGTTTTTTGATATAACAGATTTCGTTAGGGGGAAAATTCTATCTTACTTATTGCATTTGTAAGGAGACGTCGAAAAAATTTTCGAACTTTTGCACTTTTCAAAAAACTCCTAAATATAGACGAAAATTATACCTGTTCCATTATTCTAAGCGTCCTTCACCCTATCCGAGGACAATTTTTAACACAATCATTTGGAGCCTTCTTGAGAAAATTTTAATATGTTGAAGCTTCTTGTGAGATAGGAAATATCCCAGAAATCAAAATATTCGTTTCAAATTCGCAGGGCATCAGGTTCGTGAAGATCGATTGGGGAATAGCACTTTTGGAGAAAATCAGCTGAGCAGTAAAGGCGTTGACCATGCAGTGAAAGGTAAACGCAGAGGGGGGGAAGCTCTCGCGCATCTTATCCGACTTCATCCATCAGTTTGCGCCACAATATTAGCGTGAATTTTAAATCCAGTCAGATATCAAAATTATCACGTCGTTACGAGACATTGAAACAGATTTATGACGCTTTTCTTTTAAATATTGTATTTTGTACACCTTCATCGTGTTTTTGTGGTTGGCTGCCATTTAAAATTGTCTCTTTATGCCACTTTTAAAATGTTTCTCAACACTTCTCGCTCTCCATGCAACATGGCGGCCAGCGCCTGGTCTTGCTTTTCAAACGAAGTGCCCATGCTGTGATCACGAGGTTCGTGACGGAAGCTGGTGATGCTCAGAACCAGCTGAAATCGGTGCACCGGAGGAACCCACCCATGTATTTCCACCAAGGGGAAAAGTTTTACCGTCAATCGATTTTTCGTATCTGGGGTCTATTCTTAAGACCACATGTCCGACAATCAAAAGCCATCCTGATGTCTCGAACGGTTACATCACGATGGCTACAAGAAAAGGACCCACAAAATATGGATTCTGACTTTGCGTGTTAGAGGAAGTAATTTACTGCATATGCGAACAAGATTTATCCACTTTTTCGTTACCAGAGCCCGGTAATAGATCTTTTTGGTTGAAATATCTCCGTTTTATCGCAGCTTTATAATACTTTTTCTATACTGCGTAATCAGTTTGCGAGAAAGTAAAGCAAGTCCCTTCTGGAAACCATGTTACTACAGTTTGCAGCTACAAATATTACGCGCTTCCAGAGTAGGAGCCCAATTAAATACTAATGCATTTATTTAAATTACATTTCCGCCATTCGGTTGAGGTGCAACCCCAATTTTGGAGGGTGGCACCAGCCGCCACTGCTAGATATATTATTCCATATAGTCCGTACAAGGAAGAAACTAGTAGTGCTACAAAATGGCAGAGATATTCTCGTAATAGTTAGTTTCCTAATCACTTTAGTCTGAGCTAGTTTTTTTCTGTATTCCCCCGCCCTCTTCCAAGCTACCGGCTCAGATGGCTTGTGGGATGTCACTGCGGTGCCTCTGATGGGAAGTCCAAGATTTCGAGTTCCAGCGATGGCCGGATTTTCTGCACAGCTACGTAGCTAGGTCGAGTTCAGCCGCTGTCTGGAGGAGAATTCTAGCAGCCAGCTGCTCTCATCAGTAGTTTTCTATAGTTTCTCCGAACAATGCCCTGCGAATGCCGGAGGAATACCCTGAAAAAGGGCCACTGGCAGCGCGCGATTCTTCCTCTTTCTTGTCCTATCCTGACTCCGTGCGTACTCACACTTACTCTTACATACACTACACTACCACGCATGTCGGGAGACTGGTCGGTAGCTTAAAGCTTGTCTCGGCTGGGGCGGTACCCCACTGGTGGGAGATACCTGGTTGGGGAAGATCGTACAAGCCGACAAGTAGGTTGGCGTCGGATCTTGCCATCCAGCGGGGTAAGATCACTGCCACCTTTCGCAATAAAAACATATTCCACACTTATGGGACTAATGACCTTAGAAGGTGACGTGTCTGAAAACACCAATCAATCAATCAATCTTCCAAGCTGCTAACGTGGAACAAAATTCTATTCTTCCATGCTGCTGCCTATCGACACCTAAAAGACAATTTTTCGGTCTCCTAGCAGCAGTAGCAGTTGCTGCCCTAACAAACTGGAGGTTCCAGCTTAATCAAGTGTTGGAAATGCAATTTCCAAAATTCAGAACCTTAATATATAATAAAATGTAAGCAATTCATGTAAATTGATTAAGAAAGTTTAATAAAAGTCTATATTCAAACATTACTTGTGTACTTTTATGCGTAATATCCATGTTGGTTATGTTCCCCTCCACTTTTGTTGTTCCCCATCCCTCAAATTGCTCCGTTCCCCTTCTGCACACACCGTGTGGAGAAGAGGAACAGAAAGAGAGGATTTACTTTACACAAAAGGCACATGAAATGTGCAGTTTGAATCAATATCCCTATCAAATGAAAATAAATTCTCCAAACATAAATAATGGATTCAATAACATCAAGAATTGACTGAACTCGTATACACATGGATTCTGACAACACAATATATTAGAGGAAGTAATTCACTAAATATAGGAACAAGATATATACATATTTTTGAAATTAGGGCCCCATACAAGCTCTTCCTACAAAAAATCTGTGGTTTTTGCCGCATCATTACGATGCTTTCTTAACGTTATGTAAGTAGTATGTGAAGAAGTAAAAATCTATCAATGTTGGAGAGGACAAATAAAGTATGGTTTACAAAACAGTATTTTTTATTCATTCCACTATTACTTGTAAAGTAAGAACATAATATATATCATGGATGCATATTCATTATTTGGAACATACTATACATTTATGTTGGAGCTAAACATCTAATTTAAATCCAGTTAAAAAAGCAACTTCTCTGTTGCAAAAGAGAGAATGAATTCACAATCAATCCAGAAGAAACTAAAAATTCATAATGATCCAATTACTATCAACCAATATTTTGGCTCAAATTGTTAATAATTTATCTCAATTTTTTTTATATGCTATGAAGGTTGTTCTTACTTGTTTTATAAATTCAATAAATGTTTAATGATGGCTTGAATTTGACTCAACTTTGACACAAGGGAAAGATATATGTTTATAATGTATCTCTGAGTGATATATTGAAAATTATTGAAATATCAATTTTCTGTAGGGAATATTAATTTATTTCAATTTTATATTACTTCTTTCAGTTGTTTTGAGTGCCAAATGGAAAGAAAACAAGCCGTTTATAACATCAGGTCCACTACCTGACAAATATATATTTTCTCAAATGCATTTTCATTGGGGTAGTAATGATGATGAAGGGAGTGAACATACGATAGAAGGTTTCTGGTATGTTTATTATTCAAATCACTTAGTATGACTATTAGATGAACGATAAGTGTTTTTGAGATAATATATAATATACAATATTTTTTGTTGTTGTTGTTGTTATAATATAAATGTTATAAAATACTTTTTGTTGTAATAAATATATCTTTTGTTATTGTAGTTTTCCCATGGAGATGCATGTTGTTCATTTTAAGGCTTCATATTCAACACGTAGAAATGCTCATCAAAGAAAAGACGGACTTGTGGTTACAGTTTATTTCTTTCAGGTAAAGTTGCTGCTCTTATTTAATAAACTATTTGATGAATCCTTTAAATGGGTGATAATTTTTACATAAGTTCGTTTAAAATGTTTTTTCAATTTCAGATTCAAGAAATTGATAACAGAAATCTGACTCCTCTCATTGATGCACTTCCATCTGTTTGTGTTCCTTATTCATCAACGAACATTATGCCTTCATCACTTGAAGATTATGCCCCACCTTTTTCCAATAATTATTTTTTGTATTGGGGTTCAGTGAATACTGTAACTTGTTCACATGAGATTCTTTGGTTTGTTTGCAGAGAACCTGTAGGCATATCCAGAAAGCAGGTAATATACTTAAATAATTTGTTGTTTCTTTTATATGAAATTAACATTTCCTTTCTATGAAAATTCCTTTCATAGAAATTATGAAAAGACTCATAATGACTCACTTCAGAATACATAATAGAGTTTTTAATGCCCTTGGAGAACAAACTTGTTAATGAAGTAAGGAAATATGAAAAATAATGTGGATATATTGAAATTGATATGAATCCATTATATTATCCTCAATTTATTTCAAAGTACTTTTCCTTCATCACTACTTTGCATTCGTTATTTATCTTTTTTAATGAACATACAATAAGAACAAAATAGAAAAACTAAGAAAATTAATAAAACAAAACCTAATTAAAAATAAAATAAAAAAGAAACTATTAAATTACTATTTTATTTATATTGAGCTGTCGGGCACAAATTATAAGATAAAAGGTCAAAACTTTGGGAAACTGTTGAGAATTTACAGGACCTTTTTATAATCTGTCAGAACATGAGATATTCTTAAAAAAAAACAACGAAGAAATAAAGTAATTATTTTCTTATATTACTTTCTTTTTTGTTGATTATAAAGATCAAAATTGGATATAGATGCCTGAACAAAAATCTCAAAACTTCATCATTTATAGAAAATCACAAGAATTATTAAAGTCAATATTCATAAGCATAATGTGATTAAAAAAATTTAAACTGATAAGAAGCTAAAAGACAATATTTTTTCATTTGTCCGAATTATTCCGGGTAAATTGATTTAAACGCTGCAAAAAATTCTTTTTTTCACTTGAAATACAATTTTCAACCACAACAACAACATTATCATCATCATCATCATCATCATCATCATCATCATCATCATCATCATCACTGTCATCATAAGCTGCAGGTTGCTAGGCCTGTTGCCTGTTCCTGTTTCCCAGTTGACCAGGAGGCTTACACCACCAGGTGTCGGGATCTAGCCATTTCTTTTGTGGTCTTCCCATATCTCTTCACCCTATTGGCTTGTACTTCAACACTGCTTTTGGTAATCTTTCTTGTTTCATTTTTTAATGTGAGAGAGCCATATTCTCTGCCCATACATAATTTCTTCTACTATATTTTTTGTCTTTAGCCTGTTTCTGATGTCTTTACTCCTGTGCCTATCCTACTCCTGCAAGATGAAGTAAGAATCTCATTTGCATTGTCTCTAGTCTTTATTGCTCACTACTTTCCATTGACCAGACTTCCAAACCATATGAGGATTGATTTAGATATCATATTGTGGATCCTTAGTTGGATCTCTTTAGTCATATCTTGTCCTAACTGTCTTTTGATTCATTCATTCATCGTGGTGTATTTCTTTGTGTTCCATGTATTCTGATCTCTGTCCAATGAGGTAGCCTAAATAATTAAATTTAGATAATTGTTCTATTATTTGCCCATTTATGACAAGATTTGACTCTTCTCATTTCTTTTCCTTGATATGCCATTGCTTTTGTCTTGTTTGTGGAAATTTCCATTTTATGTTTCTGTGCTATTTTATTCAGTTCATGTACTGCAATTTGCAAGTCATCTTCTGATTCCAATATTATGACTATATCATCTGCATACAGGATTGTTTGGATCTCCTGTCTTTTACTGATATTTATTCCCTGTCTCATAGTGTGTTTCAATTCCTTGAGTTTATGGTTGGCATATATGTTGAACAGGTGTGGTGACAGGCCACATCCCTATCCCTGTTTTATACAAAGTCTGACAGTAGTGGAAAAGTTAAAAAAATTTTCAAAAATGGCTCTAAATTTTTTCTTTAAAATTTATCTTCAACAGAGAAAAGTAAACATATAAAAATGGTGCAGAGCTAATTTTTAGTTAAACCTCTGAATTCCTGAAAACTGAAAAAGTTTTAAAATTTTAAATTTTTTATAGTAGGTTACAAGCTAGAATATTATAATATTGCAACACCATTACAAATAATACAAGAAAGTATGTGCTGTTGTAGCACCACTTCAGATAAAATACCTCAAAATTAAAGGAGTAACTTTAAATTCAAAGAGCCATGACATCGCGTAGATTGAATGGGAAATATCCAATTTGGTGTAAATTTTGTGTGCAGTTTAACAGCTAATATTGTTCACAGACAGAAGATGTTTTGAGAAAAACAATTTTTCCAAAATTAAGGACCCTCATACAAGAATTTTGACTTCACTGCCCATTAGAGAAAGCAATGTACAGTCTATTCTGATTATAGTGAACTTCTGGGGACTAACAGGTTTGGTTCACTATAACAGAGGTTCACTATATCCAATGATATGAAAATTAAAAAGAATTTCTCGACAAGGATTGATTTTATTTACAGATAGAAACAGCAAAATTCATTAGCAGCACGAACTGAAAATTTCTATATTTTTATTTGTCTTTAAAAAATAATTATTTTCAATTGTTTGCTTCGTACATTTTTCATTAGTCATTTCTCTAGATCCTTCTTCAGAGTTTGTGCTTTCAACATACTTGATTCTGCATTGTCCTCTGTCTCATAATATCAAAATGCAGTCTTGACACCTTTCAATGCCTCTTGCACTGTTGAAACACTGTCCCACTGTCTGAAGGCCCTTCAACTCACCTAACGATATGCGAGATCCAATTAAATCCATGACTTATAACCTACGTTCACTGAAGCAGAATCTTGTTATGATTATTTGTAATGAGAAACGGGAACAGTGACTTAAGTTCACTATAACCAAGGGTTCACTATATCTGAGTTCACTATAACCGGAGTTGACTGTACTACTAATACAAACAGAAAAAGTCCACTTTCATTTTGTATCTGGGATCCAAAGAAGGAAACAAATAAGTTTTTGTTTTTGGAGTGATTTTGGTTTTCATCTTTACCTTTTGTCCCTTAATTTGAATTAAGACTATAATTTCTTCATGAAACATTTCTTCATTCACTGTGTGACTGACTTAGCTATTCTAGGCCTCACAATCATTAATAATATAATACAATCATGTTAGTAAAGTGAATGGAACAAATCTTGAAACTATTTTGTATATTATATTTTACATAGTGTTTATAATGTGATTTTTCTTGGTAATAACAAATTTCTCATTTTTCCATGGATAAATACACAAGTATTATTTCTTTTTCGCAAGAGCATAAATATTCTTTAAATTGGAGAACTATATTTTTTAACATGATATTTATAAAAATTGACTCTTTTGTTGTGTTGTTTGGTTTTCCAGTTACATTACTTCCGGAAACTCAAAGGACCGGATCATCAGCCTATGGCAAACACTTTGAAAGGTGTTCAGTCATTACAGAATCGTTCACTTTTCCTCGTGAATGGTGCACCTCCACTGGACAAAACTCTAAGACCTCTACATTTACCTCCATCTTCTCAAATTGTGAGAAAAGTCAGCCGTATCACAGGTGCACAATTACAAACTGCTGAATGTTTTAGTGTAGTTGATGATGATTTAGTTGATATTATTCCTCATGCCTATTCTCATAGTAAAGAAAAATTCCTGAACCAAAAAATGGAACCTTATAATATGTAACCTTTGAAACTGTGGTTCCTTGATGTTTTAAAGATAAGCTTCCCATTATTGAAATAAAATTGGAAAGAAAATTATTATTGAAGATTCTTCACGTGTTAAATTGACTATTCACATTTTCAAAAATAAACAAATAAAATCTAGAGAAATTTTACATGTAGAGTGTACTATTACATATTTAAAAAGATATTTAAAGTATTTATTAATAAAAATGATATCGAAATAAGTTATGTAAAAATATGTTAAAAATGGAGAACATAGAATATAGTACATACATTCAAAACAAGAATTTTATTGCATTGGAAAACAAAAATGTGTCAAATATCAGAAATGCTTTTGAAAGCAAATATTTACATTTTGAAAACTTTGCCTCTTAAGAGAAATTATATTACCGTTACATGACTCTCATATTTGCTAAAGTGATGCACTGAATATGTTTGCATGTTGGCACTATGGAATAAGAATTCACTACATTTCTTGCTTATTTCTTGCCAAACTTGACATCCCAAATAGTTGAGTCATGTTTTCTAGCTCTGACATCTTTCTTTAATTCTTTTTAAATTATACTATTTTAAAAAATGGACTAAATTGCTTCCGTTCCTCACTGACCTTTAAGTGCAAACTGTTTTTGTCATGAATAACACTTCAAACTATCAAATAATAAATGAAACTATAAATAAAAATAAAATTAGTATAATAGATCTTTTAATTTTTAATTAAAAATTTACTAAATTTATTTAGTATTATTACACTTAGTATTATTACTTTATTAAAAATAACTAAAAATTTACTCATCATAATAATTACTTCTTACTCATTGAGATTACCACTTCAAATTAATTTCAATTCTAAAGAAGTTGCATTGGAGGCCAGTGAGAATACGGAAAGGGGTTTATTTACTATGGTCTTCGGCCAGTGATCAGCTGTTAAATAATTTCAAAAGGATTTTAGAAGTAACGAGTGTAAAAATTATGTGTTCCTATAAGTTTTTGGGTCCATCCATAAATTAAGTAATGCAAATTTGGAGTATTTTGAATATCTCCTCTCATCCCTGTAATGCACCCAACTCATGCTTGACTCCCCTAAATAATTATGTAAAGCTTCCGACAACTCTCTCCTTTGTAAATGCAAAAAGTGAAAATAAAGTATAGCACAATTAGAAAAATTAATTCATTTTATTTGTGTTGTATATTAAAATTTATGATAATTAAATTCAGAGTTAGTAGACAATGCTGACTGCACCTAACAATAAGATGGGGGCAAGTTGTGAGTGAAGGAAGGACGCATAGGTGAGAAAATTTTTGATCACAAGCCATGCACATGCCATAACATATGGTTGAGAACCTACTGTGCCAATTTAAATGGATTCTAGAATATATTACGTATCAGTTTGAAACATTTTCTTCATAATCTTACAAATTCAATAAGAAACTGATGTAAAAATATATCCATTTATTGTTTATTGACAATTTACGCCTAATAATTTTAATTTATTTATTTTTAAAACAAATTAATTAGTTAATATTTTGATGTTTTAGTATATGACTAAAAATTATTATTTCAGCAGGTGTTGAAAAAAAAAAATGTTAAGTAACAATAAACTAATAACCCCTACCCCTACATAATGCAGCGTAACTGCGTCTCAAACCTCCTCCCACCTCTTTAGTATTACATAATTTATGGACAACCCCTTTACCAGAGAAATAATATTAAAATTATTCCATTGGAGAGAACCATATTCTTTGAGTATTATTTTCATTAAAATATTTTATTACAAATATATAAAAATTTGATTTTACAATTTTGCAAGAAATTAATTGCATCATCTTTTATAAAAGTTATTCCAGACATATTCATTATGAAGAAGAAAGTAATTTAGAAAGTTCTTCCCCTCTTGTTTTTCTACAATGTTGGCAAATTATTATATACTATATAGTACTTAAATTTATTTTAGCACATAATACTAATTAACGAAACGAATGTATAAAGAGCATGCACGAATGGGATGTTCAAGAAAATGAGCAACAATATGAGTGAGTATTCTTGTATACCATGAATGCAATTATACCCCTTTATACACATGTTACATTCAATATTTTTTCATTTCTATTTACGAATAATTCAAATTTTTAGAAATTCAAGCAAATGTACCCAAGGCATGCATTTCATGATTAGTATTGCTTCTGAAAAAGATCTATTTTAGTGGGCCTTTCATTGTTTTTGTTTCCACAAGATATTTCCAAATGGAAGTTACTGAACATATTGCGGATAAAATATTAGAGGTTGACAAAGTCATGAAAACATTACTTCACACAAAAAGTGATGTCAAGTATGAGAAAGAATACAACATGTATAAATATTGGAAATTAAAAAAATCTAGTCACTTCTGACACAGTTTTGGTATTGCGTTCTTTTTAGAATGGGCAAACACAACTGGCATTTCCATTTTTAACATTCGTAATCCTAAGACCAAATGTTTACATGTAAAACATTTAATTTATTCATGATAAATATTTTATGTTGTTTCATTAGTCAGCTACGTAACATTTACTTTGCCAATTTAGATTTATTCATTCGTTGTTTATAAGCTGTTGTAGGTACGTAATTGATGTATATTTTTGTTCATGTTTCATGGCCAACTGAAAATAACTTGACTACTTCTGTATTATAGTTTCCTAATTAAATAATTTGGCTTATTTCTGAATTCTGATTGATAGGTGTGGAGTTTTAATTGCATGGTGGAATATTCATTGCACATGTGCTAATAACATAGAGATAATTAAAGATTTTTCATAGAATTAATGAGCATATTTAGTTAACTAAATAGGAAATATATTTTTTCTCGTAATCAAGAAGTTTGCGAAAGAAAATTCTCATTTGTCAAAATATTTATATTTGTATATTTATAAAAATATTAAAATACAAAAAAATATTAACATCCATATTTTACTCTTTTGATCCGCCATTTACAAAAAAGTAAGAATAAATTTATGTTGTAAACATTGCTGTGAAAGTCATCAAATAAAATTATTAATCACATTCATATCTGAAAATAACTTGTTAATCACTGTAATTCTTCAGTCTGTATACAATTTCTATAAAACCATAAAGGGATATTCAATTAACCACTCATTTTTAGACTAGTAATTATGACTTATTTTATCCTGTACAAATTATTCACAACTGTGAAAGTAGGAACTGGATCTAATGAGTACTTTTATTCCATGTCTGATCCAGGTAGTTATTATTCATGATGAAAAGATGAAATGATTCTTTTTTGTAACATAAACTGTGTTAGGAATTGACTTGTGGAGCGACAGAATTGCCCAGACTTTCTCATATTCTTTTTCTATTTTCTTTGGTCTGGGTTGGCTCTTCAGACTTGCCACATACTCTTACCATCTGTCACCGCACAAAGTACATTTTTTTGGCATTTTTTCAATTTTTCGGTTTGACATTTAAGCGTTAATGTTATTGCGAAATTTGAACCTTTTTAACACAGAAATTTTTTGATTTTTTGATAAACTCCTTTCAAATTGATTTGAAGCACTTCCACTCCCAAATGCAAAAGGGTTTACAAATCTCTGGAAATATGCATATTAACAGCGTGAGAGATATTTCAGAAAAATTAAATTTGTGTAATTTTTGAAAAACTAAAGAATACACCAAAATTAACTTTATGTCTCATTAAACAGTGCAATTAGCTCTATCTGTTGGAAGAGTTTGAAAATGAAATTTGGAACTAATTTTGAGAAAATGGTGTTTGAGCATTTCTGAAAATGCAGATTTTTGAGGTAATTTTCACAGAAAACTTTTGAGTTTTCGAGAAATTTCATATGACATTATTTAAAGCACATGTGTTCATAAATAAATAATGTCAACAAATTGAAGCTAACGTAATATTAACGACATGAGGGACAAGTAAAAAAAAATAGGATTTTGTAATTTTTGAAAAAAACGCAACACAAGAATAGAGCAATATGGTGTTTATGTCATCTTATAGAGTACATTTAGCACTATCCCTACCAAAGGTTTAAAGAAAAATTTGGAACTGTTTTCGAAAAAATCTTGTTTTGTTATTTTTTAATATTGCACATGTTACACGCAATATTACTCAAAACTACTAAAATTAAAAAAAAATGAACATGATCTTAATGAAAGAACTAAATACGGAGAAAAAATTTTACTTGAAGGGAAAATCTCCATCTTCAATATTACATTTGTTAAAAGACGCAGGAAAAAATTTTCAATTTTGCAATTTTGCAATTTTCGAAAATATCGAGTTAACAGAGAAAAATTGACCTATTCCATCTGCATAAGTATATTTTACTCTATTATTTGAAGAAATTTAAAGAAAAATTTTGGAGCCGTTTTTTGAGATAATTTTGAAAATAATAAGGGCTTCTTGTAAAGTACCCCCAAATTTAAAAAGTTTGTTTTCCAAAATCGCAAAGGTTTCTAGTCGTGGCAGATCGACCGGGGAATATCCATTTTCGAAAAAAAAACTACGTATGGTTTAGGCGCTAGTAGTGTTCACAGACGGACGGACGTTTTAATTTTTTCGGTATCAGGGGACCCAAAAACGTGCATTTCCTTTGAAATCTCGAAATCGATTTTCCGCAGCATTACATAACTTTCTCTATACTGCGTATATTACTCCGTATATACGTACGTATAAGAGAAAGTAAAAATAGAAATAATTTGAGAGAGACAAAGACTTTTTTTTTTTTTTTGCTTCTCTCTCAAATGAATTTTGACAGAACAGAATTTGAATTAATTGTTTAAAGATCATGAATCCATGCTTTTTTGTCAATATGGAATGTCCAGAAGCTCTCGTTACAAAAAATACCCTAAATTCTATGTTGACTTTCATGATGAATGCTAGATCCAGTTTTTTAAAAAAAGTTTTGGAGATAATTGAGTTTAAATGTTACTTCCGGGCGCGAAATTCAAACCGGCGCAGCCGCGGCTGCCAACGGGTCTGGGCGTAGCGGCGTTTCTTTGCGTTTCCGGTGAAACTGTCAAGTGAAGCAAATATCGCTTGCCGCACACTAGAGTACTTTAATAGCATCAAGTGTTTTATGTGCACTAATCATTTAATCTATTAAATCTACAAAAAATCATTTTTGTTGTTTGTTATACCCACGGTATGCAGCGACGTAACAATAAACGCTGAACACGAACCAATCCTTATGGAATTATTAACAAAATTCTTAGAATGCTCCATTAATTTTTTTGTCTATCTTCAGTGTGAACCAAAGTATTGTGCTTTAGAGAGTATGCGATAAATGATAAGAGTTTCTTTTCTTAATATCATGACATATGTTAACAGCGTTTTGCAGCTAAAATGTTCGTTCATGAAAATCATTTATGGGCTGCAATATTGGCACAACGGGAAAAATGAAGTTTAGAGATAAACGCGTTTAAAGTGGTGGTTGAATCAGAGGTATCACTCGCTTAGTAACTGATGCATCAAGTGGCAAGCTGTGCTAAAAGGCTTCACAGGAGTTCTGTTTATACTAACAATTATAAAATATTTTAAAATATACGTGTCCAGAAGCAGAGTCAGAGCTAACTTAAAATTCGTATTTTTGGAGTTGTGGCAGTGTTGCAGCCCACGAACGAAATATTGAGTTGATTGATTATTTCGAGGTTTGCAGTTCGAACTGATTCTTGCATGAGGTTTATTTTGGGCAGCTCTAGCTAACCTATTGAAGCCTGCTTAGATACCCCAATAAAATATTGTTCATAAATTAACATGTAGGTTTTCTCCCCCGCAGATGTAATTGCTCCCTAAGAAGGTTAACACTAGGAAGGTTACCTCAAATAAAAATAATTTGCAAACGGAGGGTATTTAATGAGCTTCCTTAAAACAACCCAGCAAATTACATTATTGCTCAGGGATAATCATGTGAGCTGATATGAAGAATTTTCTGCTTACGCTAGGAAAGTATTTTGATAGAGGCTGTTTTTGAAAAACACGCTATACGATGCTCTGAGGAACATCGACGTCGCGACAGTGACCTCCAGTACCCCGCATAGAGTTCTCGCCGATGAATGTGCATTCTGGCCTTCGTTTTCCTGATCCGTAGGCGAGGTGAACGCATGTCACTCTCCCAAAGCCTTGAGATAATTTATTAAATAATTTCTGGACGAAATTGGCGGCGATTTGGGAAAATTGATATTTGTCAGGCTGTTGCTGTTGCGTTGCAGGTAGCAGCTACGTACATTAAATGGGTGTCTTTTTTCTTTTTCAATTGAAGTGTGCAGCGGTGGCGGGTTCAAATGTCTACTTCACAATACTATCTACCTATCTACCTCACGATACAAGCCTCGACGCGACCAAGCAACAGACTGATGTGTATGAACCATACGCATTTCCCATATTTTTTACTCTTTTGCACCAACTCCATATTAGTAAACTATTTTATTAGTCGGCTTGGGGCATATGCCATTTTCTCACTGTTAATCATGGACACCACGCAGGATTGATTGACTGTGCACCCAGATTTGTTCTGCAAATACTCACCAATGCATTTTTCGGTCTGCGACTGCGTAAAATGAAGCCGGCCAAAGCATCGAGGCAGCTCCGCAAAGCGATTTAAATTAAATGGATGTTCTTTGCTTTATAGAACATTGGTTACCTCCCAATAAACTTAGCATTTTCCAAATTCCAAACTTACCTCGTAGGGTTTTATTGTACAGAGAAAGGAATCATAGTAAAAGTAGAGGAATCGCATAAAGGTCATACATACGGGGTCATACTTCCTCTTGTATTTACGTTAGAAATAATATCCATTCGGACCTTGACGGAATTAATTGTGTATTCCGTTGAAAATGTTTTCGAAATTTCTGTTGTACATCGTCCTTTGCTAAATATGATATTACTTTGCATCTACAGCTCACAACAAGAGAGCCGTATCGTTTCCTACTGTAAATAAACGATATGCCCTCGACGATTCGAAACGGAAGAACAGTTCTCTTTGCGGATGATACAAACATTCTTTGCAACAAAAAAACCATAAATAGTACAATATCAGATGTTTCAAATTAGTTGCGTAACAAATTAATAGTAAAGGAAAAGAAACGGTTTTAAGGCAGTTTTCCATTTCAAATAAACAAATCCATACTCCATTGAAAATGAACGGTGTACCATTGACTGATGTTAAGACCACATTTTTAGGTGTCTCAATTCAGTCAAACCTCAAGTGGAACGTCCATTTAAGTGAATTGAACACAAAATTAAGTTCATTATGCTACGCGTCCAGAATTCTTTCAAATTCTGTCAGCCTTCATACTGCTCGTTGTGTATATTTGGCGAATGTTCATTTCCGCCTGAGATATGGCATAATATTCTGAGAAAATACATCTTATAGCTCCCAGACTTTTAGATTACAAAAAGGAATTGTACGAATAATAACCAAATCCCACCCACGTGATTCTTGTAAACCTCTCGTAGTTATTCAAACTATCGTTCTCAATGTTTTCGCGGCACGAAGTATTATTCCTTGACGAAGGACATGGTGAGGGATAAGAGCCCACATTTATTGCTGATGTACCCTTGAAAATAGATTTTGTTACATCGGAGCGAATTTTTGTTAACGTCCTTGCAAAAACACTCATATTCTTTCTGAATTCAAAATTCAAGTAGTATACTGCTTAGGGATCACAGAATTATGAAAACGTGCACAGTAATCACTTCTTTCCATATGACGTTACACAGTTTTTAACTGTTTTTGACGTAAAATAAAATTTTAAAAAATGTGATTTAAATGATTTTTAATGTACGTCCGCGAAAACTCCAAAGTTTTCTGTGAAAATTAGATCACAATAGCGCATTTCTAGAAATCTTCAAACGACATTTTCTCGAAAACGGCTCAAGTTTTTTTATTGAAAATTTTTGTGTAGGATTAGGTTTAATTTCTATAATATTCTTAATATCATATTTCAGTTCTACATTAAAGGGACTGAGAAATTGAAAACACCTCAAATTAAAAAAATGGGTTGATAAATGACAGCTGGGAAGAAGGTGATGCAAAACCAAACGAGAGGTGCTACAGAATGGCACAGAAATTCTCGTAGTAAAGTTTTCTAATTTCCTTGGTGTAGACTGGCTTTACGGACTTGCTCTACCTTCTTGTCAGACCCCGTTTATCGTCACCCAAAGTACATTTTTTTTGACATTTTCTCAACTTTTCGGTTTCCTAACAGTGAAACTGAAATATTATTTTAAGAATATTAAACAAGAGTAAAACCTCTTCCTAAATGGCAATTTTCATTGAAAAAGTTGAAGCCGTTTCAAGAAAAAGGGGATTAAGCCTTACAGTAAATGCGAAATTTGAAGCTCTTTTTCACAGTAATCTATTTTTTTGAAAACTTTCATTGTACGTTATTCGAAGCACTTCCACCAACAAATGCAACAATGTATTCAAATCTGCAGAAATGTGCATATTAACAATATGAGAGGTATCTAAAAATTACGCTTGTGTAATTTCAGAAAAGACAAAAGAATACACCAAAATAAACTTTACGTCATTTTAAACAGTGCAACTGCAAACATAATTAGCATTATCCATTTGAAAAGTTGAAAGAAAAAATTTGGAAAAAAATAGAACAATATGGCGTTGATGTCATCGGATAAGGTACATTTGGCATTACCTCTACCATAAATTTAAAGAAAATATTTGGAGCCGTTTTTGAGAAAATCTTATTGTTATTTTTTTAAATTGCAAATATTGCACTCACTATTGCACAAAAAATATTATAATTTTCAAACAATCTACATAACCTTAGTGATAGAGCTATTTATGGACAACAAATTTCACTTGAAGGAAAAATATCTATCTTCAAATTTTTAGTCGTAGGAAGACATTGAAAAAATTCAAACTTTTGCAATTTTCGAAAATTCAAAGTAAACCGTGATAATCGGACCTATGTCACCTTTATAAGTGTTACTCTTTTTTCACTCTATTCTAATAAATTTTACTCTATTCTTACAAAAAAATTGGATTTGTTTTTGGGAAAATTTTGAAAATGTTCGGGGGGCCTCATGTAAAGTATCCCCAAATTTTAAAGAATGTTTTTTCAAAATTTCAAAGCTTCAACTACAGCCAGATCGACAGGGGATTCTTCAATTTGAAAAAGATCGTACGAATGGTTTAGACGCTAGTAGTGTTCACAGACGGACGGACGGACGGACAGACAGACAGACGGACAGACGGACGTTTTGCTTTCAATTGTTTTTTCGGCATGAAGGACCCATCAAAGAGGGATTCCTGATATACCACAAGTTAGAGGATTTTTTCTCTAAATTTAACAACAGAATTTATCCACATTCTTGTTATTAAGGCCCGTACATGAATTTTTTCTGGCGAAAATTCGTCTTTTTTGGCGCAGCATTGCATAACTTTTTTCTGTATTATGTATATTACTCCGTATATACCTATGTATAAGAGAAAGTAAAAGCTAGTCTAGAGTAAAAGAAGATAACTAGTACGAGAAAGACTGTGCCATTCTGTGGCATCACTAGTTTCTTTCTATGAAAAAGCTCTAGAACCTGCGTGGTTTAGTATACTGGGATTCCTACAGACTACGGGCTACCCCCATAACTTCTATGGGGATCTCGATATCGAAATGCAGTTTTCGCTCAACAATGCGAAATTATGGGGCAAGCGATGTGCCTTAGAGAAATTTTTCGAAATTTATTTATTTATTTATTTATTTTACGTCAAAAAACAGTTAAAAACTGCGTATGACGTGCTATGGGGAAAAGTGAATTGTGTGCACATTTTCAAAATTCTGTGATCCCTACACTAAGTCATATACTACTTAAATTTTGAATTTTTGAAAAGGGAGAAAAAAAACTAACAAAAACTCCCATGTAATAAAATCTATTTTCAAGGATAAACAAGCAATAAATTTTGAATTTTAAAAGGGAGAAAAAACAAACAAAAAAAACTTCCATGTAATAAAAACTATTTTCAAGGATAAATAAGCAATAAATTTTGAATTTTGAAAATTGAATTTTGAATTTTGAATTTTGAAAATAAATAAATAAAAATAAATAAATAAAATAAATATTTTTAGTTTTCGAGAAATTTAATCATCTTTTATTTTTAAGTGGAACCATGTATTTTTCTAACTAGCAATAGGTAGATCATAAATAGACGAATAGAATGATGTAAAATATGTTAATGTTTTGATAGTATTTTGAGTATAAAATTATATTTTCGGAGCGAGTTAACAGTCCTTTTGTTAACAATCCTTGCAAAAACGCTCATATTCTTTCTGAATTCAAAATTCAAGTAGTATATTGCTTAAGGATCACACAATTATGAAAACGTGCCCAGAATTTACTTCTCCCCAAAGCATGTCACACACAGTGTTTAACTGTTTTTGACATAAAATTTAAAAAGATAGCGTTCGTTCAAATAGCGCGCCCAAAAATAATGAACTCAATATTTCAATGAACGAACATTTTAGCTGCAAAACGCTGTTATCCTACGTCATGATACTAAGAAAAGAAGCTACAAGATACTATCTTTTATCGTATGTTATTCTCTAAAGCACAATACTTTAGTTCATACTGAAGATAGACAAGAAAAAATTAATGGAGCATTCTAGGAATTTTGTTAACTTCCATAAGGCTTGGTTCGTGTTAAGCGTTTATTGTTTACGCCGTAAATGATTAGTGCACATAAAACACTCGATGTTATTAAAGAACTCTAGTGTGCGGAAAGCGATATTTGCTTCACTTGACAGTTTCACCGAAAACGCAAAGAAACGCCTCTACGCCCAGACCCGTTGGCAGCCGCGGCCGCGCCGGTTTGAATTTCGCGCCCGGAAGTAACATTTAAACTCAATTATCTCCATTTTTTTAACAACAACTGGATCTTCATGAAAGTCAACATAGAATCTGGAGTATTTTTTTGTAACGGTAGCTTCTGTACACGTATATAACTGACTTATCTCAAAAGGAATAATAATTATATGTTAAAAAAACACTTATTTTTTCCATGATTTTAAAATAAACTTTCAAAGTACTAGTAAAGGCAGTTGAATGAAAAATTCAATTATCGGGTAAAAGTAAATTTATGTACTTACACTTTGTTGCCAACTTCACCTTGCCCTTTTTGTACACCTTTTCCAACTGCTCTCCATACTTGATACCAAGTCGTGCAGTCATTTTCTCTCCAAAATCTTGTCTCGGAACATAAATATACAATATTTGACAAACTACAATTTTTTTGAATGAGAATCCATATGCTTGTGACAATACTATCTAGTGGTGCTACAACAGCATATACTTTCTCTCATTATTAGTTACTTTCTACTTTTCGAAAATCGAACATATGCCATTTTTATAAGCACATACTCACTTTGCACTATCCGAGAAAAAAATATTTTAAACAAATTTAAACCGTTTTTGAGAAAATCTTGTTTTTAAAACTACCTTTATTTCACGCAAAATTACGCGAAAACTACTCATTTAAAAAAGATGGTACATAACCTTGGGAAGATGTAATTTTGAAGAGATTTCATTCGGAAGAAAAATATCTAACTTCAATATTGTAGATGAAGGAAAAGCCCGAAAAAAAATTAACTTAAGTATTTTTTGAAAATTCAGAGAGTTCAATGAAAATCGAACTTGTGCCATTTTTATAAACGCACTTTGCTTTATCTGAGAGAAAATTTTAAAAAATTGGAGCAATTTTTGAGAACTTTTTAAAAATATCCTTGAGGCTTTTTGTAAATACCGCCACAAATCAAAATATCATTTTCAATTGCAAGGGATCGTGACATCAGCAAGATCGAAAAGGAATATGAATTTTGGGGCAAATCCTGCATGCTGGATGATGGAAAGAACTCTATGCTGCATACAGTTTAGTCGTAGCGCTGTTCACAGACTGACAGACATACAGACCTTACTGTAAACAAATTTTTTGGTATCAAGAACACACACACTATATGAATTCTGACAATGCAACGAGTTAAAGGAACTAATTTACTACATACATAAACAAGAATTATCCACTTTTTCGTTATGAACAATCCCAATGACGTAAGTAGAATGCGGGAAAGACAAATATCTCTTCAATTTTGTGGTAGCAGACGCCGAAAAAATTCAAACTTTCCAATTATCAAAAATTCAAAGTTAACAGTGAAAATCGGACCTATGCCATCTTTAAACGTGTGTTTTACTCTATTCTTACAAGAAATTTAAAGAAAAAAATTCGAGCAATTTTGGAGGAAATTTTGAAAATGTCCCAAGGACTTATATAAAGTGCCCCCAAAAATTAATGAATTATTTTCAAAATCGCAGAACTTCGACTCAGGCCAGATCGACAGGAGTTCACTCAGTTTGGAAAAAATCGTAGGCATAGTGTGTACTAGTGTTGTTCATATACTCCATACAGACGGACGGACAGACATTTTGCCGTCAATCGATTTTTTGGTATCATGGACCCACAAAACATGGATTATGGCTACACCACGTGTTAGAAGATTTATTGTTCTAAATTTAGTAACTGGATTTATCCACTTTTTCGTTATCAGGACCGCAATAAGAGTTTTCTGCAGAAAATTCGCCGTTTTTTCGCGCAGCATTACATGACGATCTACTGCGTAAGCGGTAGCGAGAAAGTACAAAGCCGATTAATATCAAATAAATAAACAAATCTATGTTTAAATATTTTGCGATTTTAGGAAAACTGTGGACACTTAATGATTACAGTATCCTATCTGCAAAAATAAATGGTCAACATATTATCCTGCCCATTTATACAATAATAGTACATCAGCCTACTACTAAAAATTCCATACTTCTCACCCCTCCTTCTTCTCTTCTTCCTCCTCCTCCTATCTCCAAACCCAAATCTCACCCTCAGAACCCATATATATATATATATATATATATATATATATATATATATATATATATATATATATATATATATAAACTTTTGAAGCCACTTATGAGAATATTTTGAAAATATTGTGGGAATTATATAAAGAAGACTTTCAAATTAAAATATTATTTTCAAATTCAGTTGCGGAAGAATATCCTATTTTGAAAACCCCCTGTGTATGTTTTAGGGACTAGTTATTTGCGAGGTTAAAAAATTACTCCATTGTTTATATCTTTAGATCCTACTATGTTACTACTACCTTATTTATTATATATTTAGATCCCACTATAAGAATATCATTAAATTACTGTGTTACCACTGAGAGAGTGAACCTTTTATAGCAAAGGAAAAATTGTTTGAATTGGGGTACATTTGTAAAAGTTAAGGCATAACAAATTTTTTTAAATAAATATTCATTATGATTTGTGTAACTTCTTCTTTTTGAGGCGACTAAAAATACAAATTTAGTTTTATTCGAGAATTTTGAGTTTCCTTTAACCTGTTACAGATTTTTGGCCTTTTATTATGAAAGTTTCTTGCACCAATTTGCAATCTCCTATTGATATTCCCTCTCAGAAGGCAACTGAAAGGGTGTTTCCCCCTCTTACATTCACAGATTTATGGGGGAAAGGAGGACAAGCTTATATGAAAAATGTAGGTCATACAGGTAAGTGTGAGGAGCTAAAACTAAAGCTATGATGAACAAAAAATTCAATTTTAGCCGTACTTACGTCCTTTTTTGAGACAATGTGAAAAATTAATTATTTTTTCTTACTGTTCCCCAAAAGATTCAGTAAATATATTTTCAGCTGTGAAAGATCATTGCTCTAACTGTGAATGAACAGCACTTGCTAGATTCCTTGATTTTAAGCTAATTTGAATTTCAGGAAAAAATAGATCCTGTATGATACTACGTGAAATTTTATTTTTACAATACACATTCTTTGTTATCTGAGATTTCTCTAAAGGACTGAAAATCATTGTGAGTTATGAAATATTTCTTGAATAACAGAAATGGTGTAATCCCAACAAGCAACACTTGAGTGATTATTAATAATTAATTTAGAAAGGATTAATCTTTTCCCAAAAATAAATTAATCATCTAAAGAATTATATTCCATTTTATTTTTTTAAATATTTAAGAAGTATATACATGGGAACGGCAATGTGAGAGTTAAGTGAGATCATTCCACTCGTAAAATTAAAACCAATAGTGTTTAACTATACCTACAAAAATACCCCAATCAGGGCGATGTATTTCAAAAAGTGTATCGCTTTTTCTATCCGATTTTTCTTACCGCTTCTCCCTGCTGGCCAATCATAAACTGTGACATAATACGCCGACATAATGAGAGTTTGGTCACTCAAACACGCGATTGATGCCATGAAAGTAGTGATACCTGTATAACTTGATAATGCGTCCAAGGAGTTGGTGGTGCGCCTACGAAGCAGCTAAAAGACGAAATAGGCGGCCCAAAGGAAAGACGCCGAACAATGCACTCGGATCACATTAAGTAGATTAACCTGAGCAGAGCTGCGGAAGAGACTCCATCTTTCCTTGACGAGCAAAACATAATCTTTAGTAGGAAGGCTACGCCGACCTGGATGGCCGAGGTGGCTAAGAGCGAGTACCGACTCAGCGCTTCGGTCCGAAGGGTCGCGGGTTCGAACCCCGCCTTGGGCATGGCTGTTTGTCCCTTGACTTTGTGTGTGTTGTCGCGGAGGGCCTCGCGTTCTGCTGACCCCAGATCAGAGGAGCCCGCAAGAGTGTTGTCTAGTGTATGGTCGGATATGCGTCCCTTCGGGACGTAAAGGGCAACCGGCTGTCGGCTGGATAAAAGCCCTAGGGAAAAAAAGGAAGGCTGCGAGCTGCAGAAAATAACGAGGGCAACCATGTCATATATGTACGCAAGTGGAGACGCCAGCGAAGAAGAGGCAGTCGAATCCCACGAACAGAACTATCAAGGACACGTGGCGCGCCCCAACCCGCACGAAGTACTGATGTGGGGAAAAGGGCTTGCCGATCAAGCCGAAAGCATATACTGCAGGGTTTTTGAGAACTGACGTCCGCGAAGACAAAGGATACGCCTCTTATAAATGTTATTTTTCACAGACATGACATTCAAGATGCCTTCGCTCTCCAAACAGCAGTTGACCTGGAAATCGTCTTGAAGAAGTGCAAGTTCTTGCAGACGAGAATCGAGTTTTGGAACTATATCCTGGATGGGGCAAGTGTGCGTCCACCGCTGAAGTAATTCATGGCTTCGTCGATCCAGAAACTTTAACCGTCTGCAAAGTTTCTCAGGCCTTACAACGTACTTCCGGAGGTTTGTGATAGTAATACTAAGATAGCCTGTCCCATGTACGAATTGAAAGATGTAAGACCTCCTACATTTATCAGATGGAATTTGTGAGACTGAAAGAAGTTCCAGCTGCTGAACCCGTTTGAATACTTATGACCAAACAACAGTGAGAGCTGCTCGCTGATGCGAGCGTAGAGAGATACGGTGTCAAACCACTACTCCAAAGGAAAGAAGACAGGGTGTTCCATTCTACCCACTACGTGAGATGGAAGACCACGAAAGCAGAGAAAAAGTGGTGTGCGTAAGTACAAGAAGTCCTTGTCAGTATGTGCGTTGTAAAAGTACAGAAGTTCAGTATGTGCATGTAAAAGTTGCGTGTAACGTTTTGGTGGATTTGAACTTTCCGTAGATCCTCTATTCAGTAATTTGAACGATTTTTTTTTTCTTACTCTTCAATCTGAGTGTTATGATCCCTACCAGATGACGTGTATTTAAATATTGAATTATTGACGTATTTGTTATTTTTCGACTTCGAAGATGATAGAAGCACTCCAAGAGGACTATTACATCCCCAAATTGAAGGACCGACTACACCGGTTCATCAATTCCTTGTGCGTCGCAGAGAAGAAGAAAGACAAGCGGGAAGGCACTTTACAGCCTATCCCTAAAGGGAATGTACCTCTTAACTTCCATTGGATATCCCCCTTGCGATAATGTACCATTAACTTTCATGGTCCCTTGACCGCCACCTCAAGACTATGTAAGCATTTGTTGGTAATCATATATGGCTTTCCTAAGTTTTGTTTTGGTTATTTCCAACCAAATCGACAAAGGAAGTGCTCGACAAGATGATGTCCTAAAACAATCTTTCGGAAATCCACAACGATTCAACAGTTTTTTGTTTTGTTTTTTGTTATTTAAGGTCGCATCAACATCTAGGTCACTAGCGACCACTATTGCAGTTAACGTTATGGTAACTGTGAAGATAAAACGAAATGATGATGTTAAGGAGTGAAAGGACGAACACAAGTACAACTATGCCCGAGGCGAGACTCGAACCCGCGACCTTTCGGTCCGAGATCACTACGACACTACTGCCTGAGCGATCTCGGCCACCAGTCCGGCGAATGAACAGTGATAGAGGGACTGATCTCACTTCTGACAACATTGAGGAGTATTGTGCAGGAGAGCGTATTGAGCATGCCAATATAACCACTGATATGCCCCGAGGTAACGGTCACGTGGAGAAAATAAACTGAATCGTCACCCGTACTTACTGTGTTGGCTGGTCAAATGGTACAAGTATGTGCCAAAAGTGCAGCGTAGCTTCAATAGCTCTCATGAAAGGAGTACAGAAATAACACCATTCTAGTCCTTAATCCACGCCTCAACACAAGGATGACATCAAGGTTCTTAACGACACTGAATAGAAATGGGTTGAGTATTTCGATGAGGAGACGGGGCATCGGCATGAAGAGTGCAAGAGAACATAAAAAACATGCAAGGTGCAGGAATAGAAGTGCAATATCTTTCGAAACAAACTAGATTAGCCTCGAAGTACACCAAAGGAGACTTCGTAGCCATCAACCGAACGCATTGTTTAATATTAAAAAGTTCTTCGGTGTCTTCCAAGTTCTCGAAGAGCAAGGCAACGATCACTATGAATGCATGTGTCGATGAGAAGGCCCAAGGTTGACCATGACTTCTGCAGAACACAAGAAACCATACCAAAGACTTCCACCGGGGTTCGAGGAAGAAGCAGGCATAGGCAAGTGTGGTAATGACAGTGAGAAAGTTTAGTGAGATAAAGGACGATGGATGTGTGAACATAGAAACATTAAGCTAAGTTGGTTTATGGTTAACTAAGAGAGTTCCAGTGGTACCTGATAGGTTGCGCTGAGAGCGAGGGACGCTAAGGGATGACTTGGAGAGAAAGGAGCAGTTCCGGCCAGTTCAGGCTAGGACATAGAAGATTTCAAACGTGTGTGTTGTGATTGTGAGTGAGAGTGAAATACGAAAAGAGTATGCATGTACATCTTGGCAATCGTTTCAGAATTCTTAAATAGTAAGTGAATTTCTGTACCTGCGTTCCATAAATTTATAAGTATGCATATGAAGTATTATTATAAGTAAGAATGTATTTGAAGTATTTATTTGTCAATGTACAGTAATATAAGATGTACCACTTTACTGCGTGTACAATAATCACTCATGCTTCTTCATCCTTGCAAGTTCTTTCATATTTTGACAATTGAAAAATGTAGGTATTTCTTTTGGATTATAAAGTGTGAAAACACGTTAACTAGAAAACAAAAAGGTTTTCTCTTTAATAGTTATTGCCATTGAACAAGTAGTGAGAAATTGTATATAAAGGAGTTACAAGCATTTATACATGTGGCATTTGGCCCTGATTTTTAGGCAATCCGTATGCACAAATATTCGGCAGGTACCTGAAATTTTGACTAAGTCACGTAACCTGCCGAACGCACGTGCATTTGATGACTATACGTCTGGGGCAAATGTCACCGATATAAATACTTATAATTCTGTTACTCCTTAAGAGTAATTAATTCTCATTAAGTGTTCTCAGAAGGACATTTGAAAAGAAACAAAATAAAGATATCTGCCGGAAATTTTATAAAACAGTTCCCATTCTGTTGTATTGATGTGACAGTTGGGTACTATTGCAAGAAGGTAAAAGCAGACTACAAACTAATGAAACGAATATTTTTGGGCGGTAACTCGCCTGAAAAAAGGCAAACAATGGTGTAAGAGAGGAACTTAATATGCATAGTTAATCATTGAAAAGTAGCAGAATGCCTCAAGAGTTTCACGAGTTACGTTTATTTACACATCGTAAGTACAAAAGAAATATTGATCGAGAACCAAAACGATGGAACGGATCAGTAAGTGCAACAGGTAAAACTGACCAAGAATGAAGAAGAAGAAGAAGAAGAAGAAGAAGAAGAAGAAGAAAAAGGGCAGATGATTCAATAAAAGAAATGTACATTTCAAAATTACTTATTATAAATACTGTTTTAATCAGTATAATTTTAAGATATTTTTCAAGTCTTTAACCGATATTTCATGTGTTCTTACACATTTTTAAAATTTATATAATAAGTTTTTGTATTAATTTCAATAATAATCCATTTTTAGTTGCTGTCACACTTAAAGGCCGTTTACCATTATTAGAAGGAGGACCTTTGCGAGGTTCATACAAATTCATGCAACTCCATTTTCACTGGTCTGATGATGACAGTGCCGGCAGTGAACATCGTGTAGATGGAATATCGTAAGTATTACTTAAAAATGCACTTGTTTTATTAACATTAAGCACCCATTTCAAATGATATTATAACATTTGTTTTTTATGTAAAAGGTGATGACAATAATATGCAATTCCAAGAACAGATCACATTTTGTATCAGTTGTATTTATTTATTTAGTAAAAAATAGTCAAAAACTGTATAAGACGTATGGGGGAGAAACTGTAAGGAACAAATTTGTTCTCATTGTACTATTATGAAGTTGTTGTTTTCCTGGACAAATGTTCCTTCACGATGTGAATGTTTTGATGATTGATTAGTGATTACGGGTGCATCAAACACTATGGTCATTAGTTCTGTAAGAAATCAATCAAATTAAGCCAATCCATAACCAACTACGACAAAGCACGTCACGCAACGTTGGGTCAACTGCTAAGGTCATTAGATACGTAAGAAATAGATCTAGCTAAGCCATATTTAGACAGTGGGAAAACTCTCAATATTTTTTTCTCCAGCTCTGCTTGCGGTGGGTGACTACCAGTACTACTCTGTAGGGTAAACACTAATGAATTTCTCTCATTACACGAGTGTTCCGATATTGTGAGTTATTGTGTGCTGTTGCGATCTTATTGTGAGACTTAGTGGATTGCTACGAGTTATTCTTTTTAATAAGTGCGAGGTATTTTAACCATTTCTTCGTTTCCTGGTTAAAGTAAGGGTGAGAAAAGCCAAGTAAAGAATGGAAAAATACATTTAAAAAATTATATTAAAAAAATTAATAATTAAATTATCCATATTTCTATTCTAACTCTAAAATTTACATTAGCACGTACTTAAGAGGAAATGATTTTTTATAACATTGATTGCACATGATCACTTGGCACCATGGTGGAAATAACCATGGTGGAAATATTTCCACCATGCTTGGCACGATGAGCTTTAGTATTTAATTAGTTGTTTATCAGCAGTATTACAAGATCTTTCACGTGGTGTTGCCATACAAGCTGGGACATAGCACTTCTAAGATGTAAAGAGAAGAGGCAGGATTGCCATGCATATGCCTTCTTTTTCCATTTAAGCTTCGTTGAGCTTCTAAACTTTAAAATTATATCTTTCTTGGCAAGCTCATTTTAAAAAATGCATAATTTTGAACATACACCTGATCTCAATTTTCAACATACATCAAGCCCATTTCCTTATTCATACACTTTTTAATATCTCGTATAACACTTATGTAGTAAAGAGAAACGATTGTAATGTAGCAACAATAAAAGGCAATTCTTCGTCGGAAAACGCATCTTTTGTGTACCTGGTACCAAAAAAATGAATAATTCTTGCTCATATAGTAAAATACTTCCTCTAATATGTTGTGTAGTCAGAATTCACGAATTCTGGGTCCTCGATATCGACAAAATTGGTTCACGGAAAAACGTCTTGACACTGTCAATGAACCACACAAGCGGCTAACC